>JAMKCH010085157.1:0-43146 GCA_023653785.1 Ophioderma brevispina
GAAAAAAAGAAAGATATCCTCCATTCTCCTGGTGTAAATAGCATGCCCCGTCCCCTATGGAATTCATAAGCATGTCTTCAGAAGCCATTGACGGACCTGCTATAAGGGCAGAACAGAAGGTCTAATCAACAAGTGTGAAATTTCGGCCGACTTAATAACTGGAAATGGACCATTTGGTTTTATAATGCTTCACCTACATCGAAGCCCATGCTCGCTACGAAAGCGGCCTTTCTTCCCCACAATACCGGCACAATCGGATGATTTAATTATATAGCATGTATTCATACTGCATATTTTACTGAAGATACAAACTATATTTTGCGCTCTTTACATCACACCTTCACACGCCGCCACCGTGGCCACGGAGCGCCACATGCCGCATAGTTTTGCCATTTCAAACATCAGTTTTGCGTACAGCGGTTCTTGGTGCACTTTACGCATTCTCATATTTAGTCGTCTTTTCCGAGCGTGTTAGTGATCAAATGTGTGCTTTGTAAAAAATACAAAATTCTTTGATCAATATGTAATCTAGCATATCTTGTTGATTTTCTGGAAATATTTTCGTGTGGGAGAAAAAAAATCGCGAATTTTCAAAAATCCAATATCTCAGCAACCACACATCTGATTCCCAATCAACAACAACCCAGCTGTAGCTTGTCCATCAGGAACTTTTTCAAAAACTCCATACTCTCGGAAGGCCTGTAACCAGTCCCAACGCTCGGATTTACACATTTCTTCAGTCACCGTTCGCAACCTAAATGCTAAACTCATCAAATGTTTGGTGCCAAGCGGCGTGGTCTATGTTTACATGCTTTTCCAATGGGGCGTTGAAAGGTGGCTCGAAAACATGCTCATTTTGTGAGATGACTTATCAAGGTAGCTCGCCGCGATAGCTACAACCTACATCTTATTTTTCGATTCCGTTTTAGATGTTAGAGGGAAGATATGCTGCAACAACATATTTGAGTGGGAATGACATTGGGAAATTACATTATTTTGAATTAAATTGATGATTTCTGTAGATGTGTTTGTTTCTCTACGCACCCCTCCACCACGTTCAGTGCAGTAGATCGGTCACCGATTACGTAATAGTAACTGAACTGCCTACTGAAAACAGATTTAATCAAGACGTTCTGTTGTTGAGTGTGTGTTTTTTTTATGTTTGACGTGCGCCATGAGCCAATCCCGGAAATTGAGGGTTAAAAAGTACTCCTAAATAATCTTAGATTATCGCGTATAAGGCCCAAAAAAAACATTGTTGTGTTCCCTCTGCGACCGACCAAAATCCGAAATCTTGGGTCGTATTTTTTTTTTTTTTTTTTTTAAGTCGTTATTTTGTCTCTTTACTGTTTTCCGGTTTAAAAAAAAAAAGATAATGTGTACAAACACCTACCAAACGGAAAATCACAAAGAGTATCCGTATTTACTCCTTGCCGGGCAAAACACTCACTATTCTTGGAAATGAACAATGGGAATTAGGAATGAAATTGTGTTCATATCAAAATGTGCGAGAACACGAAGGAAAATAAAATTGGCCTTAGTAACGTCTGGCGTATTACTGCCCCGTATACTCAGTGATACAGATACAATTCGACAAACACTGTAATATTAAATTTAAAACAAAATTTTGACATGCAATGGTACCAAAAACCTTTATAAAATTAATAAATGAACCATTTTGTGAAAAAACACAGTAAACGTTTATTAAATAAAAAACAATAAATTCTCCTTCTCTGAAGAGCGAAAAATAACAAATATTGCATCAATTACATACTTCACACCTGCTGTCGTTACACTGTCTGCACATGCTTGCAGCGTATGGACATTGCTGATTTTCATTGACACAATCATGATGGAATCCTACGGTAGTTACGCATTGAGTGTACAGCTTTGAAAGGTTGCGAGGTGGTTTTCAGCTGTTTTTACAACTTCGATTTAAAAGGAGACTTTTGCGGTTTGTTGCGAGCTACAAGATGGCAGCTTTGCAACTATGCACCGTACAAATCGCCATCGGTCCGAATTGACCCATGGCATCGGTTTTGCGCATCTGAGGCAATACGTGTACTGCGGACCTGTGATTCGGCGTGTTTAAATTGTCAAACTAAACACCAACATTGAATAAGACTTTTTTCAAAATTAAAGTTCAGTTACAAGAAACATTTTCTAATAGATATTTGAATACTCCTCTTACGTATTTAGCTTGATTTTACATGAATAGCCATCACTTTCTGGAGCATATGAGTTTAAAAATTAAAAAAAAAAAAAAAAAAACCCGACGACTCGACCTTCCCAATTTTAGCTGGGGAGGGCAACACAACAATTTTTTTTTGGCCTAATGTGACTAGTGAGATGCACTATCTGGTCGGTATTACTTAGATCATTCCTGATCCCACAGTGTCATCATTGCAGGTGACCATTCACTTTAAATAAAGTGACAATGGAAAGATGCATGGCTATTTTCCCGCAGTGGAAACAATTTGAAACTGGGAATTGGCAATGAGAGTATTGATTGCTGTCATAATTATATGCGCGGAAACGTGTTTGTGGGCGCGGTCAAGCATGGTTTGCATGACACGTACAATGTACACACATTCGATTGGTGTATATTTAGGGTTCTTCAACCAAATGTACTACACATGCGTGATGCCATCGGTGGACCACGTCGTGGACTTGCCACTAGAATCTTCTATATAGGCGTCAATAGAGAGCTTTGTTTGTGCAATTCCATTCATAAGGATTTAGATTAAGTTGTATTTCCTTATTGACGATTCATCTTCACCGCATCTTTTCTTTACTGATTTTCACATTTAAACTTCCTTCTGTTATCCAAACCATATCTGGGCGGTCACATTATTTACCTGTTTTCGTTTTGATGTCAGCCATGTTTTTTGAGCCACAACGTGAAGAGGAATATCAGATGCATGGCCTAACCCCCATTTCACAATTTTAACACGATACCTCCTTGGGTTAACTAACCAAGTCCAGCATTTTTAAAACACCATCATGTTCTTTTTTCGCTTTATTTCTTTCTCCCCATTGCCACTAAAGGCATTTGCATCCCAAATTTCATTTCTTTTTTTCTGTAGACATTCCTGGGCAGTCAGATTATTTACTGATCACAATTAACAATCCCTAACACCAACACATGGCAAAGTCCATAGCTATGGAAGCACCAGAATGTATTTACATCCATCTAATTCATCAATAGGCAATACATCTCTTAAATTCACTATAGGATAATCCCTGAGGATTTTAGTTCGGCTCCTAAAGTTTGGCTTCTGGAGGGTCCCGTTGATTATTACCCGAATGATGTAGTTCAATATACAGATTGGCTGTTGACATTTTATGTCTAATGATCAAATTAGGTACGTTATCAGAAAGTGTTGCATTAAGTGTCCATATGAACAAGCCAATTGCTTAGGGTGGGATGTAATTGGATAAGTGGCTTAACTAGGGTCATTAAGTCAATGCACATCCTTTGTTGTGGGATAAAGCACAGGTTTATTCCGTTATTGTTTCCAAATTCATAAGTGTGTCACAAGCTCCAAAATAACCTAAGGCACCTGAGGCAATTTGCTGTAGGTGCCCCTACCATTTGCCTTGGTGCCCTAAAAAATTTGCTATTCTTTAACATGCAATGCTATTGGCCTCTAAGCGCTTTCACAAATGGTCGCTGATCACTGTGGCCCAACCATACCATAAACCATTAGCATCATTTCAAGGGATGCAGCAGATCGGGATCAGCGCTTTCCCTTATCAGCAAACATACATCGAGATGGCCATCGCAGCCGGGACCTGCTTCCCAAATATCGCATGGGTAAATCGGGACAACCAAGCGGTTAATTTCTTGTCCAGGGAAATTACAAGATAGCTGAATCTCACAGGGCTCGAACGCACGCCTATACGCATGAATGAGCATACACTGGAGTCGAGCGCTTACCTGATTGAGCTATCTTGTCCGCTTACTTTTGGAGCCTGGTGTCAGAAGAAAGTGTGTCAGATGGGTCAGGTTATGGAAAACTCCCCTTAAAGACATAACATAAGCTCAAAAAAGATCCTCTTCTTCACAGGCAGCCAGTGGGGTAGACATGTTTGTGTTCTTTCATTTGACTCTATCATCAACATAGCCCAGGAATGTATTATTTCAATTCAGTAATACACACTGATGGGAGTGCAAAGATTCCATTTGAAATATTGGACTGCAAGAGATATTGCGTGTCTGTGTGGTTAAAGCTGCATTTATGTCATCTAATTGGGTTAAAATGACATGGGTTATTCCTACCATTTCTTGTTTTTATTGAAGGATAAACAAAACATAGATACTGCTATCCCATGGCAAATAGACACCATTAATGTCATAATACCTTACTTAATTCTGAAGTAATTAATGAAATTAGGCCTAAAATACATCGCAAGTGCAGTTTTGAGATATTTGGTCATTGTTGTTAGTGCAACACCATCGTAAGTGGAAACTTTGTTTTTCTATTTTCTTGATAGTTTTTATTTATTCCCCTGGCCCAAAGGAAACTTTGGCGATTTTGTCATAGCAAAATCTGTTGTCTGTCTGTCAGTCTGTCTGACCCGATCTTGCACCACAGGATCTACTGCTACTTGCACTGTGATAGACAGTAGGCCAAAGGTCATACTGTGCGTATTTCAGACTTTTCCGCTCTTATTCCCCAGAAAACATGCAAACTCTCTTACCAACCGGCGGGCCGTCTGTCTCCACCTGTAACCATCAGACCCCTGACCCGATGTAGATGACACTTGCACCACATGACCTTTAGTATTTACTGCTACTTGCTCTGTGACAGACAGGTCATTAGGTCAAAGGTCATACTATGCATATTTCAGACTTTTCCATTCTTATTCCCTGGTAAATGTGTGCAAACTCTCTCTTACCAACTGGCCAGGGGGATCTCACAAGTTTTAACTTGCAGTATTTTTAAAATTTTCAAACTGAAAAATGCTAGAAACTAATAAGACATTCTACTTTTATTTTTGTAATGATTCTTTATGTGTGAATAAGACAAATATGCTGAAACAAGGTAATAATGCACTTACGAGATGGTGTTGCAATGAAAGAAATTGTGAGTGCAACACCAAGTGGCACTTACGATGGTGTTGCACTCACCACTATTTTAGGTTGTGCACTTATGCTATCTTAAAAGTATGACTTATTTATTATTTGTATTTAACACTATGTGGTTTGTATTGACAAATTTAATTTAAGCAATATTAGCACATTTTTTTGAAGAGCGCCCCCAATTTTTCAAAAATTTGGAGATTTTTACACGATAGCATTGGTAACTGGCTAGTAAACTATACCTGTGAATGGTTAAGCTCGAAAATGTCTATGTGTCACAAACGAAGGAATTTTGTACTAGAATAATTATTATCGGGATCCCCGATAATAATACAACGGCTGCTGGAAACGGCCTTCCAATGTGAAATAGCCGGGAAATAGCGCCATGTACGTGTCTACGCTCATCCATTAGTTGTTTTAATAGTTCAGGCAAGCCAAGTTAGAGGTTATTTTCTCGAGGTGGCACTATTTCATCATGGACGGACATAAACGTAGCATTTCCAGCTCTGCCGTTAAGTCCAATCTGGGATCTCAATTCTAATTACAAAATCGCTTATTTTGTGATAAATACGCATTTTTTAGCATTCTCGTTCGCAGGTATAGTTTCCTAGACAATTACAATCGTAACTGTGCAAAAATATCAAATTTTGAAAATTGGGGGCGCTCTTCAAAAATGTGCTAATATTGCTTTAAACTAAAATATTCCCACCAAGTTTTATTTCTGTTGAAAATCAGATGGGAACATAAAACACAAAATGCTTCTCCTGTAAAATTAGCCAAAATGCACTTATGGTGTTGCATTCTGCTGACGGTTTGTTTTATTATACCTCACTGTAATGCCCAGTCATGTGCCAACCTTGTCAACTTTAATGAACACATCTTGAAGCTTACACTGACAGGTAATCCTGAAACAACAGTCATTTGCTGTTACAGCCCCCACAACAACTATCCAGAAGAAACTGTTTCTCACTTTTACCATGAACTTTCCACTGCCACCAGTACAGTTCCAGCCCATAATCTTCTGTACATCCCTGGAGATTACAATGCTTGGGCTTGACGACGCGCTGTTCACTTGCAACAACAAGTCCATCAGAAATGGAATGTACATGAAGGACTTCATGGAACAATTTAACCTTGTTACCACTAACACAAAATTCCAAAATCAAGCAGGTAGACTGTGGACACACCGCCACCCAAATGGAGAACTTGTCCAACTGGACTATATTCTGGTCAGAAAAAAGTGGATTAACAGCATTAAGAACTCAAGAGCCTACAACACTTTTAAAACTGTTTTAAGTCTGATCACAGAATTGTCTCTTGCAGGAGCCAGATAAGTTATCGTCAGAGTAAACCCCCTCTCAGAGATCCCATGAAAACAATTGACTGATGGAAGGTAGTGGGGGATACAAAGCTTTGTGAGCAATATACTGTAGCAGTACATAACAGGTTCAACACTCTTGTTGATGAGCTTGAAGACAAAACGCAGCGCAGTATTGATGTCCTCCTTCATCCATCAAAAAATGGCATTGGAGATGATACCTAGAAGAAAGAAGAAGACTACTGCCTTTTGCCTCAATGACAAAGTCATCAAAGCCAGAGAAAACTGAAGTCATGCAGCAGCCAAGAAGCACGTACTAAATCCACAGAAAGCTCCGCAGACCATTGGATCTGCTAAGGCTGCACTTGATATGCTTACAATGTGGTGCTTGCGGAGCAGGTTACGTCAGGCTGAGGCGCTTGATGCCCTACATCTTTAAGAACAAGCATGCTGCTGCCTCGGAGGCCTTGAGGGAGCTGACCGATCAGAAGGCCACCCCACCTATAAGAATCAAAGGTGAAACAACTGAAGAGCGCCTTGACACATGGTTTCAGCACTTTAATTCTGTACTTGGCAAGCCAGTTCAGAATAACACTAACCTTGATGAACCTTTATCAAACAATCACAAGAGAGCAGACCCCCTTCCCATCCAGACTGGACCTTTCACTATAGAGGAGCTTCAGATCTGCCTGAGGAAACTGAACAACACCAAGACACCTGGTCCTGACAACATTCCTGCAGTAATCTGGAAGAATCCACTATTCCATGATCAACTGTTAGAATTTTGTAACAACACCTACATGGGAAACAAACCAGCTGCTTTAACATTCATCATTCCTCTACCAAAGAAGGTAACCTCCAAAAAACCCAAAACTACAGAGGAATCACACTGTACCCACTGGCCTCTAAGTCTACAACAACTCCATGCTGCTCAACAGAACACCCGTCACATAGATCGCATTCCTCAGCGACGCACCAAACGGTTTTTCGCAAGGCAGATCACACTACCCTCAGATACTTCACTCAGAAGATCATAGAAGAGTTGAGAATTTCAAGAGAAAGCTTCAATTGTGTTGTAGCTTTTTCCAAGGCTTTTTGGTGACGTGTAAACAGGATGTATGCTGCATATTCTCGCCAACTACGGTGTCCCAGATGAGACTGTCAAGGCAATTGCCATCGTGTATGATAACCCATATAGCTTTGTGCAGACCATGAATGGGCCCACAAAGGAGTTCCTAACAACTACTGGAATCCTCCAAGGAGATACTCTTGCTCCCTATCTCTTTGTAGTCATGGTTGATTACATCCTCAGACAGAGTCTTGACATCATGAACGATAAAGGACTCGCCATCAAACCCAAGCGTTCTAGACGTCACCAAAGTCAGTATCTCACAGACCTTGACTACGCAGATGATCTAGCTCTAACAGCTGATATGATATGTGGTGCACAAGATCTACTAACATCACTTCAGAATGCTGCAGACAAAGTCGGCCTACATCTAAATGCCAAGAAGACTGAATATATGATTATCAATGAGGAAGATGATCATCAACCTATCTGCACAACAGATGGTAGCCAACTCAAAGAGGTCAAGGACTTCAAGTATCTAGGGTCCTATGTTGCCGACAGCAAGAAAGACTTCCTGTCACGCAAAGGACAAGCTTGGAATGCCTGCAATAAACTACAGTGCACTTATGGCACTCTGGTATCTCCAATTCAACCAAGCTGAAATCTTTAGAGCCTGTGTTGGCTGAGGTGTAATATTATCAGTAAGTCCAATTTGACATAACTAGAGAATATGTTGGTAAGAGTATCAAAGTCAAAACAGAAGATGGCAAATGTGTGAAATGATGCAAAGGTTTAAGTAATGCTGCACAAAAGAGAAGAAACTTTCATTGGACCTTGACATTTTATCTGTATTAAAAATCTTTTGATTACTAAAGAACTTACTAAATCCATAGGCCATGCACTAGCTCCATGAACGGTATTGAAACATATCATCCAATACAAAATAACAAATGATATTGAGAACACAGTACATAATTGTCGTTGCATTTTGTGTGTGTGTTCCTGTTTTGTTGTAGGACTAAAGTTTAAATTTTTCACTTGTGTGAACCAAAAATTAATCATTTTGGTGAAATTTGTTGTTTTCCTGCAGAACTACTTCTTAGACATCAGTGCAGTTGTAAAGATACCACAGGACGCTGATGTCGTGTTCATATACTGACCAAAAGCTTTCATAGGCCTAATTTTATGGGTGAGTACAGGGTTTTAGAAATACCTTATTCTGTAACATACAAATCTCTCTTTTGTCTCATATACCGCTTACCCATAGGCATAATGCTATCTATGCCACCCCAAAAGTATATCTGGCTCCCAAGCCATATAAATATAGACGAATTTAGATTCTCCCGTAACTGTTGCAGTGTCGTACCGACTTTCCAAATGGGGGGCTGAGGGGTGCCAGATTTTTTTTGAGGGGCAAATTGGGTCCCTTCTCCATATACATGGCTGTACAATCAAAGGTCAGTCATTTGGAGTAAAGGAAATTACGGGGGTGGGGCTGAAAGGGTGGGGGGCAAGGGTTTTGTGTTTGGGGGCTCTCGCCCCCCCCTGCCCCCCCCCGCTGGTTTCGCCACTGGCGACTGTGCATCGCGCAATGGTGCATAATGCCATGCCGAGACATACTACACTCCAAACATACACACCAAAAAAGCGACCTTGATGGTCTTTACAAGCTTTTAAACCGAACAAAAATTTATTAAGAATGACCCGATCCAAACTCAGACATGTTCTCTCCACCTTCAGCAAAATATCAGCCCCATATGTCAAAGCATAACAAAATGTATGATTAAATTTTAAAACCGGTCTCACAGCTGTAAATATTGACTGTTAAACTTGAATTTTTCGACCATCACCGCGCTGTCCCTTTTTCAAGAGTGAGCTTCTAAAGCGAGAGAGAAGTCACATGACTCAAGATTGACCTCCGAGTCACATGATTGATGATCGATTGACGATGGGTGTAGCTGGTGCGCCCTGTCCCTGCTGAGATCCGGATTGACTGCCGAGATGTAAATAGCCTCCTTCACTCCCTCTTTGAAACCATCGAGAGTCAGTAATTTTAAGATTTTTATTTAATTTTTCTGTGGCAAAATCATGTTTGTGAGATTTCATGTGTGCGGCCAACTTGATCGAGAAACGGGTCATCAGTAGATTGCAATATGCTTCTCTTGTATCTACAGATTGGAACCCTAAGCTTCACAAAACGGGCGGCCGCGTTCAACTTTTGTGCGAGCTGTTTTTTGTTTGGATTATTCGGAAAATGGTTGGTATTCTTACCATAAGCCTGTCCTGGGCTAGTGAAATGTTGCTGCTTGTTACAAGACGGCCGTCATCCGTCTTGTTCGTTTTTTTGATGCGTTCTTACAAGACGGCCGTCACCGTCTTGTTCTTTTTTTGATGCGTTCTTTCTTCTTTCGGTTGTTTCTTTCTATCAACACTTCAACTGCGTTTAGTTCAGTCATCATTTGACGTATTTTGACTAGACTACATCAAATGACCGCTGACCCGTCCAATTGATGTCATATGACATTGACCCCGGACTGACCTTTGACCTGGCTACAGGCTTTAAATTTGTAATTTAAATTTCAAATTATCTTCTATCTACGGATTACGCCGATATCAACCAAACGGTTCAGATGTAACCACTGCCCCTTCTTCATAGTAGGGTGTTTTCAGGGATAGTAAGTCAAGGTCCTTAAGTGGGTCCATTTCGGTTTGAAAGCCAAAAATTGTGAAAAAATTTCAAATAGCTGTCCTTACAAATTACGTAACGAGTGTACGCCATTAGAGCACATGTATTGCTACCAGGCAGGGTCTTCGGTTGTCCACGTTCAATCAAAGGTCCTTAAGGGGTCACTCCGGTCAAAAACCAAAAATATTCCAATTATTCAAAAATTTTTTAGGCTCAAAACCAAACATAGTAACAGTGACTTAACCTGTAGATATGCATTTATGTTTACCTGTGTTATGCAGGTATTTTTATTTTGGAGGTCAAAGGTCATTTAAGGTCATTTCCGGTTTTAATGGTCAATATTTCAAGATTTTTATCTCAGACCTAGCATAGTAGAATTTTTTTTTATTTTGCTTGGACAATGCATTTTTTGTTGTGTAACGAGGTTTTTTTTATACCGGGGCAAAATCATTAATGGGGTCAAAAGGTCCACTTTTGCCAACAATGCTAACTAAGACCAATTGATTTATATCATCCTATAGGAGGACAGATCAAGCTCGTTATACTACGGTGATGTAACATTACTAGTAGAAGAAGTCTATGAAAGTCTCGACCCCAAAGTTCAAATTTCAAGGTCAAACGGTGAAAATTTACAAATTTCCGATTGAACTGAAATATTGACCGGAATCTCCTCGGGATATCGTAAACACAGAAAATTCCAGGCCACAGGCGTCAATATGTAATTGTTTGTTACAAATTATCTTCTGCTACAGAAGTACCGAATCACAACTGGTTAACAAAAAAACACAAAAAAAACAAAAAAAAACCGAGGAACCACGACCCTTGCTTCTAAGGGTGGTTCAGGATAAGGGTCACAGGTCATTCAGGGTCATTTCCGTTTCGAATCGAAATTGTGAAAAATATTCAAAAAAAATCGTTGTCCTTACAAATATACGTAGCAGAGTGACGTCATTCGAGCACATGTATTGTTATTGCCACGGTCTTCGGGTTGTCCACGTTGTGCAGGATCAAACAGGTCATTAGGGGTCACTCCGGCAAAAACCAAAAATATTCCAAAGTATTCACAAATTTTTCTCTGCAAACCCAAACATAGTACAAGTTGGACTAACTTGTAGATTGCATTTATGTTACCTGGTGTATGCAAGTATTTTTAATTTGGAGGTCAAAGATCAATTTTAAGGTCATTCCGGTTTTAAGGTAATAATTTCAAGAATTTTTATCTCCAGAACAAGCAAGTGATTTTTTTTTTAAATTTTGCATTTAAAAAATCTGTAAAACTTAAAAAACAGGGGTTTTTTGTTTTTATTTTTGTTTTGTAACACGAGTTTTTTTTAATACCGGATCAAAGGTCATTTAAGGAGTCAAAGGTCAATTTTTCCAAAAAATGTTAAAAAATAAGTCCCACTCAATTGGATTTTTTTTTTTTTTTTTTTAAAATTCATCAATTGATCCTAAATAATGTATGAATGTTGGTATTGCTTTAATAGTAGAAGAGGTCATTGAAGTCTTGACCCCAAAGTTCAAGTCAGGTCAAAGGTCAAAATTTACAAACACTCCGATTGAACTGAAATTTGACAGAATAATCCTCGTGATATTGTAAATACGAACAATAACAGTTGACCCTATTCGTGCCCAGGGTCACGTTTATAAGGTGCAAGGTCCAATCCCTGACATGCCTGGATTTAGTTGAAACTCGATGATAACATTCCTCATAACTTTGTTACACGTAAAAATACATTTAATGACAATTTATGACATATTGGTCAAGTTACGGGGTCAAAGGTCACTTTAAGGGCACATTAAGGGTCACCATTCCTAATTTGGGTCATGTCTCAGGCATGAGTAGTAATATCCGTTTCCCTCTGATCACCTTCCTACCGGCTTTAAACTATCCCAGAGTCAAAACGCTTGGTCCGATTCAAAACCAAAATCGGTAGAAGAACAAGTGTTCATAGCTTTGTATGGGTTGTACCCAGTTTCCGGTCAAAGTATATGGCCAATTAGGTCAAATCCTAAGAAATGCTTCTTCTCCTACATAGAGGGCGCACTGATGCCGTCACTCATGCCCATGCATCGCCTATGACCAGTTTCTATGGGTATTTACGATTTGAGATCAGTGGCAGGAAGGGGTCATGTGTGAGGTTATATCGGGCTTTTATAGTCCTAGCGGATTTGCGCACCGTTTCTTCAAAGCAATATTTTCAGCCAAAATGTAATTTTCATGTGCAAAAGACATCAACGTGATTGAGTACAAAAACCAGCCCGTTCCATCAACGCGAAATGGCCGCAAAATCCTTCTACTATTGACAAGTTTCAATATTGAACCCCTATAGTATAATGTCTGTACAGTATTCATGCATTACGTCGTCTGCTAGACCGCGGACTGATATAGGTGGCGCGTTCTATCTACGATTTGGGTTTGTAAAATTAACCAATTGCCCGCTTTTCCTATATTACATCAACGCAGAAATTCACAGCTTTCATTTGACACCAATTTTACTTCCTTAGTCCAGAAATATTAGTCGAAAGATATCGCCTACAATATGTTTGCGCTATTTTTTAAAAAGGAGTCCTTTGTATCCCACGATTTTTGCCTGAACTATTAGCTCTGTCCCTCTGACATGCTTGATTGAGTTGAAACTCAATATATTATCCTTGTAAAGTTGTTAACCCGTAAAAATAACATTTATGACATTTGGGACATATTTTAAAGTTACATGGGTCAAAGGTAAGTCACCAAAGCTCAAGGGGTCCCCCATTAAGGTTGATCACCATTCCATTCCCATACGGCCCCGTCTTGTAAATTATATCTGTCCCCAGGTTAGTTTTCTTCTCTTCTCTTCTCTTCGGCAACATTGCGTCCAGCTCAGTCATGGTTTGACGGATTCTGCCCAGACTTATACCAATGACTTCTGAGGTCCGTCAATTTATTATCATATGAATTTAACCCCTGTCTGACCTTTGCCCTGGCCCAGGCACAAATATTTTAATTAATTGCCAAAAATATCTTCTCCTACTGGATTTAATGCTTATATTAAACTAACGTTTTCAGAGACCACTGACCCCATGCTTCATGTCGGGTGTTCAGGGATCAGGAGTCGAGGTCATTAAAGGGGTCATTTCGGTCTAAGCCAAATATGTCATTTAATTGGCAAAAATATCTTCTTCACAGGCTTAGCCGCTATCACTACACTTTTTTTATCAGGACCCACTGACGCCTGCTACATATATGGATGTTTTCAGATCAGGAGTCCCCAAAGGTCATTAAGGGGTCACTTCCGGTCAAAACCAAATATTTAAAAATATTCAAAAATTTTATTCAAAATGTAAACACAGCAAGTAAACACAACCTTCAGATAGCTGTATGTTAGCTTTTGTATGCAAGGTATTTTTTCTTTTGGGGTCAAAGGTCTTTCAATTTACTTCCGGTTTTAAAGCTAAATATATTCAAGGATTTTTTTATCTCAGAATTACGTAAGCAGAATTTTTTTTTATTGAACTGCCAATGCATTTTTGTTTGTTACATTAGGTTTTTTATATCGGGATCAAAGGTCATTAGGGGGTCAAAAAGGTCAATGTTTGGCCAAAAAATGCTAAAAAATAAACCAAATTGGCTATATCTCAGCCTATAGAGACAGATAAAGCTGTGATTGCTACTACGGTGATGTAACATTAATAATCGGGGAGGTCTATGATAGTCTTGACCCCAAAGGTCACAGTTCAAGGTCGTACGGTCAAAATTTACAAACAATCTCCGATTGCGCTGAAATTTGTCAGCATAATCCTCTGACATCTAAATACAAAACAAGTACAGTTGACCCCATCCGTGACCCATTGGTCACGTTATAGGGGTTAAAGGTCAAATCCCTGATGTGCTTGGATTGAGGAAACTCCTAATAACTAGAGGCAAATTGTGCTTCGAATGAGCAGCGAACCTAGCCGTGTGGATAAACTGATCACTTGCTGAATAGGCGTAACATCTGTTTAAATGTCCAGTTAAGGACCTTTGGGCTGAAATACGCACTGCTGATTACTGATCAAAATTTTGTGTACCCCCTAAGTGTACTGACCATAGACCATGAACTAGACGACTCCAGGATACCATGCCCGGAGTTGTCAGTTTGACCTTGGACCCTTAACGATGGCTTACCGAGGGCGGTGGTCCTGTGGCTCTTTTTCACTTTCATTGAAGCCTACAAGATGGCATAGCTAGATAGGTCAATTAAGCTTCTTTAATATTTGACCCCTAGATGACCCAATTTTGAAACCTTTGAACCCCATATTGTGCACCGAATGTATAGAGCCTTTTCCACTGTTCTTGTGAACAAATTTGACAAAAATATCTACTTTGGTGATGAGGTTTATAGCGTTTTTTTGCATATAATGCTCATTTGCATATCTTACAGAGTACCCTTGGAGCCAATATTCTGTCATTAGATTCTTCCTCAACACTATCCGCAACTTTTGCCCAGACTTCACCTATCCAAGTCTTATCTTTTTTGAGAAATAGAATTTTTGCATATTAATTAGATATGGCCGCCATTTGAATGTTAGTGAACTCGGAACGTTTATCTGTGTACACTCTATCTGAAGTTGGGTATAGGATTCTTGGGAACAAAGTTGGATCTATAGCTTGGTGTCTGTAGGACAAGTAGGCTTTTAAAGATTTGACAAAATGGCGGCTACTTCCCGTTGCGTGACCTTTGAACCCTGCATCTGTGTACACCCTATAGGGCCTTGGCCAGTGGTTCTTCTGACCACTTTTTCGTGGCAATCGGATAAACCGTGTTGACACTAGTATCATTTTGAAGAAAAGTGGGAAGACGAATAAGGGAAGAAGAAATGGCACAAATACAAGACCTAGCCGTGCTACTCACACGGTTAGATAATAATGACCAACATTGTAACGTTCTTAACACATAAAAATATTTTAATGACATCTGTGACTTATTTGTAAAGTTTTAGGTGTGGGGTCAAGGTCAATTCAATCATGATTATTTCCAGGCACAGGCCGTCTTGTTCGCCATGCAGTCTACTGCATGCAGTTTTTGAATCTTCTTTGTAGTTCGATCCCGTTGTGTAACAATTTACAAATAAAAAAGTGTCTTGTGATGTCCCTCCCATCCATGGTTTGTTGTGACATTGGAAAATGTGACGTGACAAATGCTTTTCAGACCACAATACAGTCTGATGGACGGACTATGTGGCGCACAGGGGACATATGTAGGCGGTAAACGTGCAATGTCGCCTGATTTCATGCCATGTATAAATAGATCGTTTGGCTTGAATATGGGCCATAAATATTATTTTAGCAGTAAACAAGTATCCAACCAATTATATTCTCTGAACGGTGCAACAGATATTTCAAATATTACGAAGCTGTGCTCAACCCTTTTGGCACAAATGGAATCATCCCAATTGTAGTACAAGAAAGAAAATGTGAAGAGTCAACCAGGCCTCTGACTGTGACTCTGCAAATTGGTGACACCACAGGGCACTGCCATTGGATGATTGCGTCAACTTTTTTTCTGCCATCCAATGCATCTGCCATAATGCTATGCCATCTCATACGTTATCGGACATAGCAGAGCTTGTTGCTGTGTGCCCCTGCATTAGGGGGCCGTTTGTTTATGTCCTTCTGTCGAGCTCTAGCACTATTCCCAACCGCAGAAGTTCTCAACTGATGAACGAACGTGAAAATTGTTACGGGTCGTCGACTGTCACAGTCAATTCCCATTGTTCTTCCCTGGTTGAACACAAGATCAACAACGTTTTTTAATTGGATCTCCAATATCTGAACTTAACAAAATCAGCGTTGATAACGTACTGATTGAAATGTGAGGAGCTCAAATGCTTATGAAAACAGTGTGCCTTTCTACAGGATATTGGCATGGTAAACCGAATGACAAGAGTAAATCTGATAGCAAACTAGAATTAAATATAGAAACTATGCCATTATGAGATTGAACTGTCACTCGCAGTGTTGTTTTAACTGTGTTGATCACATAACCAAAATGTGACAATTTTCACCGGTATCAACCAAGATATGAAACAAATGTCCAAGCAGCCAGTATGCAAGTTGTAGAACTACAAGAGTGAGCAATTACTGTTGTGTTTAGCTGGCAAATTCAGTCTAGATAATTTTTCAGTACTGTCATGCAAATAGGTTTTGATTGCTGTATACACTCGGCTCGGCCGCCCATTTTAGACTACTTAAGACTTCTAACCGTAAATTTCAATTTTACGGTTGATATTTCGAATAAGCGCCAACTGTATTGATTCGCGTCTATGTTCTTTGAGACGTTTTAGTAGTGGCACCAGCTACCACCCATGCATCTATCATCGGGCATCAAGTCATTGACTCGATGTCAATCTTGAGTCACGTGACTTCTCTCCCGCTTTAGAAGCTCACTCTTGAAAAGACAGCGTCGGATTATGTCAAAAATTCGAGTAAGTCATATTACAGCTGTGGACCTGTTTTAAATTCATCATATTGTCTCACCGCAGCATTTTAAACCTTCATGAATATAACAAAATCCGCCGGACAGGCATATCAGAAAGGACATTTCTACAAAAAAGACCTTAAATTGACCTCTAGATGACCTTTTGATCTTTGTGATCACTCTGAAATTCTGATAACAAATGTTAGACTTTCGTCCCCTTTGTCCGTATACCGAATTCATCCAATATCAGCACCCCATATGTCAAAAGAATATGTTCGAAATGCTATCTGGACGACATGACGATACTAAGTTTTTTAGTAGTATAGATGTGCTCCTTATCCCTGCCAACCCCACATCACCCATCACCTTGACTTCATTTTTCTGGTTTGCACCAAAGCTCCACTTCCTGTTTGTCTCTTTGAATAAGTAGAGACCTCATGTACAACAACAGGATTGACATTTTGGCGTATACATGGCTTTATTATATTTGACAAAACGAAACAGCTCAGTGCAACCCATTGGATTACACGCTTTTATTCCATCATAGTGTAAATGTACGATCACGTAATAAAGCGTGTAATCCAATTGGCGTCAGTGAGCCTGTTTTTCGTTCCGTCGAATATAACAAGCCATAGACATATGGTTTCAGAATTGACTTAGATTTAGTGGCCAAAGTGTGAAAAAATTCATATCGAAGCAAAATAACCCATGGTTTAATTTTTAAGATGTTCTTTCTAGGGTAAAATTTTTGTAGATTATGAATTTTTAATCGAAAACCCTGTACCATGCACATTTTGCTACAAATTTGTTTGGGGGCCAATTTTGTCCGAAAATCGCACTTTTCGGGTGACAAAAATTTTCACCTAACCAACTTTGAATACTTTAAGAGTCTACATTACATGTATATATGACCCTTTATATTGTTCATCTATCAGTTAAAGGTACTAACTTATGGCTTAAGATTTGTTTTATCAATTATTTCTATTTGCACACAGAACCATTCAAGTTTGACATGTCCCGTGACAAACGACATTCAAAATTTTAGCACTTTCGAACAAAAATTTTGCTTTGCACAATCCTATCTCTGGAAAGGAATGATCTACATTGATGGTGTAAAGTGTGGGAAACGTTTTTACCTGTCTTTTATCAGATTTAATAAGCTTCAATTGATACCTAACTTGCTTCTTTCAAGTATAGGAATAATTCCAAAAATACAAAAATGTTTCCCCTACCCCTTGATTTTTCCCTTGCCGTGAAAAAAATATTGTTGTTCAATAAATTGGAACTACGAGAAAACAAAAGAGCTATAGCTTGAAAATTTAATCGATTATGCCCAACAACAAGTCCCTACATAGTTTGGTATTAACTTTGTTGACCCTTGTCTAAAATTTAGAGATTTTTTTTTTTTATTCACTGCGGGATCCAAATTTTACCTAAAAATCTGCACTTCGAGAGAACCCGTGAAACATAAACTAAAAGGGTTACATCGTTGAAAAGTTAATCGATTATGCCCAAAGACTTGTTATGACGTCTCGTATAACTCTAAGGTCGAATACCTTTTCAAACCCAAATAAATGAGCCTTGTGCACAAATGATCTAACTTATATATAATAACAGTTTTACTGATCTTTACTTGATTTGTGTCAAGAATTGGTAGTCCAAAACAAAATTACATATACACAAGTAGTTGAGATAACTTATGGTTTACTAGTGTCCGGGTTGAAGCGTTGCAGTTTAACGATGATATGTCCTCACAGCGAAGGACTCCAAAATGACAGCGCACAAGTTCACACAAAACTCCTAAGGTTTATATTTCCAAGGGAATCTTTCAGGTCCTGAGGTAATCTTGTCCAGCAGTCAAGACGACGGGGCTTTCCTCGACGACAAAATGTTCCCAATAATAAATCCAGTGTAATATACCACCATCAGTCTGTAGCTCTGTCCTCATGTAGGACACAAACGGAATCCCTTTTGATTCCAAAAACAAAATGAAGCTCTTGGCTTAAACGACGAAGCAGACAATGTAGCTATCAAGCTCCGGCGGCATCCAAAATATGAAATCCTGGCATAGATGTAGAACTCAAATCTACCCATTTTGTAGAGAAAAACTATAGCTATAATTAAACTGTATAGCTCCAGAGCTATAGTTCAGCTCCTCTGATTTCAACTGCGGCCTCAGTCCTTCATGTCACAATTTTTTCCTATTTATCTTCAACACAGCTAGATTTCCCTTCTAACAAATAATCATTACATCATCCTCATGCATGACCTTGCACCATCAAATCAGATTCACAATCTAAATTACATCACTTCATATATATAACTTTGTGGGGGAATTCCCTAGGTTCTGCAAGGTTTTGATCTTAAAAATAAACACGTTTTAAGTTACTAAGTTTACATCTGGGGAATTCCCCACTTCCCCTATTGTGCAATCTAAACAGTGCAGTCCTGCATAAACAGCTCTAGGGAATCCCCTTTTCTCTCTATTATAGTAAACAAAGTGCTTTCCCGTGAGAAATTCTTCTCAAATAAATTAGAAAATAATATTTTAATCAAAATTTTGAGGGTTAATATAACAACATATTCCCACAAGGAATTATGTCATTAAATTTTTGTCAAACTGCAAAATATTTAGAGATTTTTTTTATCAAAGCAAGAGCAATTATCAGCGAAATACCATAGGTTTCTATGGGACTTGGCAATTGCGCAATACCCCAAAAATGCGGTATATCGAGAAGCATCAAACATTTGCATTTTTACTCAGATTTGGATTCTACACAAAATTTTAACTTAGAAAACAGTTTTGTTTCCACGGTTAAAGCACCTTCCATTTTTTACACTTTTGGCAGTAAAAACCTAGGTCGAATCTGAAACCATGTTCATATAATGTCATACAGACATCAACAATACACAATATTACTATTCATAAAAACAGTCTCCCAATAGCTTTTCACAGGGGGGTGTGCCCAATTAGCGACCCGGGTCACTAGTGACCCTGATGGAATTCATCAGACTGGTATTCCTTCAGTTTATTCCGCTACAAGTTGATGAATTCATCCGGGTCACTAGTGACCCAGGTCGATAATTGGTCACAACCCTTTTAGCAGGGACAAAATTTGTCATCTTCCTTGCTTTTTGCAGCACTGGTACTAATGCTTGTTACATGGAGAAACTAGAAAATGTTGAATTGTGGGATGGCGACGTGAATGAACCCAAGGAGGTGATATCAACATGGAGTGGGGACCGTTTGGTGATGTGGTAAATTGATGATGTACGCACAGAGTTTGATGTGACGATAGATGAAAATTCAATTGAATGCGGCAAAGCGCGGTAAGTGGCATGTATTATTCATATTTTCTTCTGTACAGCTTCTTCTTCTTACCCTTTTTAGAGTATTATTAAAGGTCCAGGAAATGCAAATAGATTTTATGTGGTTTGTTCAAGGTCTACAGGCGGGGGCGAGAAAGCATTCTAATATTGGGTTGGTGCTGACATCATTAGTGACTATTGATTTTTCAGAGAGTAATAGAAAATTCCAGGGGACTGGTGTGAATCTATTCATGGAACTGACTGAAAATCAATAGTTTCCTAATGATGTCACTGGTAGTGTATTCTTTTTTGTGACCTGTTTATTTTAATGGAATGCCCGTAAAGATTTGGACTAGGTTTATCATCTCATTCCTGGGACCTTTAACATGTTAAAAATAATTTTGAAATCGTTGAAGGTCATTAAGGGTTGATAATAAGGGGTCAAAGGTCAAATTTTCAAAATGCTCCAACTTGGCTGAAATATGACTGAAATGAACCGTACACATTCCAAACATTTAAAAAAATACTTTTGAGCTCATTTGAGGTAGTTACAGATTGTAAAAGGGTCAAAGGTCACATTTTCAAAACCACTTGGCTAAAAAAAATATTCTACCTTGACACTGCAGAGAGATGTCTTTAGAGCCTCTGACCTACACGCGCCGTCACAATTCTTTTTCTCTGATTGAGGTACCTTAAGCATGATGTGCGATGTGCTTGCATGTCATGCACTGGCCCCTACTTGATTTTAATTCCACCTTAACAACAATCGTCGATGCTGATTGGCTTGTATTACTGCATGTGTTGCACGTTATTGGCTTATCCCAGCACAGGCAAAATTGGTTGGCTTGTGCCTACCTCTGAGAAAAAGAATTGTGATGACGGCGAGTATAAAACTTTACATGCTGGGCATTTACAGGTGCTTGTTCCAATTTATGTGTATCTTGTTCTCTACTTGATATGAGAGCCTGACAATAGCATTATACTTACCATCAAATATCGTGGGAAACAAACTTGTGGTTTTGATAGAAGAGAAGTGATAGTGTACATTTCAAGGCCCTATTCACTACTGTGCTACTAATGACGGTTAACCATTAAAGGTGCATTTTGTGATTCCAGCACCTCCTGCTTTATTCATTGTTCACTAGATATCCTTTAGAAAAGCTTATTCACAAAATTTGAGTTGATTCCGATCTTGCGGTTTTGTGTTATGAGCAATTGCTTGTTTCCCATGGTCCCAAAGTCACATGTGCTGTAATTTCTACCATGCATTTAGGGACAAAAAATACAAAATTGCAAATTTCTTACCGATACTACTGAATTTGCACATAAGATCGGTACACATTGATTACTAAGGCTAACGGTTCAGATGATATAAAAATTGCAGCTTTTTTGAGGTAAGTTGGGGGACGAGGTTGTGGTTCATGAAATGCCCCTTTAAAACAGCAGTTTTTTGTAGTATCTTGGGAAATAAAGATATTTGGAAGCTGAAATTTTAGGATGCCATTGAGAAAATATGGCCTTTCATCTGATATCAAAATTGATACTACTTCTGGGTAAATCAAGGAGGGCCCCAAAGACAATCGGAACAAGCACCTTTAAAGCCGCTATCAGTGATTTAATTAAAAATGTAAATAGTTAAAGCGGCACTGGCACATTTTCACAAAATATGAAATTTCTTCAATTTGCTCTTAAATGATATTCTAGGCCTCTGGAAGAATAGAGATAAATTTTACACATAAAAATATTATACTCAAAAAAATATAGGGACATTAATAAGAGGTTAAAGACATGCAGGTAATTTGTAGGCTAACTTTTATGTTTTCCATAACTTTAATGAACAGATATGTATGTTACATGAATATCATAAACTCGTACTCATTGATATTAAAACCACAAAGGTCACAGACCGGTCAAACAGGGTGCATGTCGTGGGAAACATGCATACGGCGAGCGTTTTCTTGTGTTAAAAGCCATTTCCGTCGTCTGCTAGATTATAAAATCGTTCTGTTTACCCAAAAGGACGCTGAATTGGTCTTAATTATTTCAGGTGAGGGCTGATGTATATAAGAGCCTTATACAACCATGCAAAAATATTGATTTTGAAAAATCTTGAGGGCGTACTATTTTTCAAATGTGCCAGTGTCTCTTTAAACTATACCCCCAATTCAAGCAAAGTGGAGTGTTACCCCACTGTATTGGAAATTGTTGTAGTAAAGTACCCAGACATTAACTAAATTGACAAGTTTTTAATTCACATACAATTTCAGTATTTTACACAATCAGTATTCTTGTTCGTATACCCATGACTGCCAAATTTGGTGCTTCCACAAAAATACAAAATTTCTAGCACCATAAATTGTTCTTAATCAAGTTATCTGGCTTTGTATTCTGTCATGATATCATCTGGAATGTAACAAGTTTTAAATCCAAATAAAGTAGTTAAATATCCCACATACCAAAAGGGAAACAACAAATTACTACAGGTGCTGTGATATTATAGTTTTCTGTAAATCCCTCTTCTGTAATTGCAGAACCCTGCAATTATATATCAAAAGCGTACAGAACTTGACAAACATATTTCTGTAGAAGTTGGAAATTATTTTGTTTCAATTAAGTTGGAAAGAAGCAGCACTGGAATCTATAATTTTATTTTTTATTGATAGCAGATAATTCACAGCTGTTTGAAAGTCTCATTTATTATGACAAAACCAGAATTAAAGAAAAAATATTAATGGCGACACACTTTTGATTACTGATTTGGATTATTTGTATCACTGACTTCATCATGTGTAAATTTTATGAAATTTCATTGCGGGCAAATATGATTTTTCTTAAAAATCTAGTTTAACATGTCTCTCTATGGAGAATGGGCAAATAGAGGGCGCTATAACATGCAAATCGCAACCTTTGTAGGCCTATATGGCAAGATTCCCGCAATGGATTTTTCTGATGTTTGCAGTGGAATAGCTCTTCCATGTCTCTACTTATATCAGTTGTCAGAATTGTGTCGCCATTGTTTAAAATTGCTCTGAAAATAAAAGAGACGATTTGCATGGGGTCAAACAGCTGTGAATTTTGTTGAAAATTTGACTTAAGTAATTAAAATAATATTGAAAAAGAAGTTGTAGTGTTTTTGTTGAAATGTTACCGTGTAGTGAAATTTCTAAACATGCGGTGGTCTTTCCGTTCAAACATGTACACGTCCCAGCACTAAATGCGCACATTCCATTGCTGCCCTGCTGGCAGTGCAAGGTGTCTCAAGCAAAGAACTCAAAAACCAACAGGAAGGCAGTCTTCAAACTGGGAGTTTCCGTTACCTGACCCATCTGACACACTTACGAATTCGGAAACCCTTCACAGAATAAAGCACATGTTTATTCCATTAAGGTTTCCGAATTCATAAGTGTGTCAGAAAAAAGTGTGTCTTAATTCAAACTGGGAGTTTCCGTTACCTGACCCATCTGACACACTTACGAATTCGGAAACCCATCACAGAATAAAGCACATGTTTATTCCGTTAAGGTTTCCGAATTCATAAGTGTTTCAGAAAAAAGTGTGTCAGATGGGTCAGGTTACGGAAACTCCCCTTCAAACTGCATGACATCTCCGGTGGGTTTTCCAGATTGCATCCCATATATGCATTTGATGTCTTCCAAGTTTTCATCGCATTTTCTTTTCAGGTATGAGAAGATGATCTCTGGCATGTACCTTGGTGAGATAGTGCGTCTGGTTCTTGTCAAGGCCATCGACAATAATTTAGCATTCAACGGCAAGAAATCTGAAAAGATCGGGAAAACCTGGGCCTTTGAATCAAGGTTTATCTCTGTAATAGAAGGGTAGGTAATAATAACAGTAAAAGCTAATTTTGATATTTCATTATAACATAATAAAAATATTAGTAAGACTTAGAATGAGATGCATGGTACCCACATGTTTATAGTAGGATTTTTTATTCCTGTCAGTACATTAAAAGTTTTTGGGGCGCGTTGACGATTCCATTCATTCTGAGAGGTTGTATACTTTACCCAATCAATACAATAGAAATTTGATGTGATGATACCAGATCAGATTAAGGCCATAATTAAAAATGTCCCTTGAACAAAAATGCAAGGCAAATGCATTGAATAAATTCCAAACACCAAGCTTGAACAAACTCTGAAGCATTCAACGTAAGAAAATGATAGGAATAAGTAATTATTTATCCACCAAAGTTCTTTTACGTCACTATGGAATATCAGAAAATCTGATGCGTTTACATTTATTTGTCTTGTTCCAGAAGTAATGCATGACATCCTGGTCCAATCATTTGTATAAGTACTACGAGTTCTTGTCACTCCTAATGAACTACAGTATTTGTGTGGCCTAATCCTCCTCAATGTTAAGAGGTTCACCCCGCCTCGATGTTCATGACCAGGCCTATATTTGGGGGGGTGCAAGGGGTGGGGTTGCCCCCAAAATTCCACAACAAGGGGAAAGGTCCACTTTTTGATGATTTTTTGACAAAAAGTCCAAAATTTAGCGAAATATTGACAGAAAGTCCACTTTTTGGTGGTGAAGCATTCAAATAGTCCAAAAAAGGACCATTTTAAGGGGGTTGGTACACTTTTACCAAAAAAGGTCCACTTTTTCGAAGTCCCGCACCCCCAAAATAAATCCTGTGTACGGCCCTGTTCATGACACTTTAGACTGTGCGACAATCTGTTAAATTGATTCTGGTATGAAGCCTTTACATATTCATTACAACAGGTTCATGTAATTCAGTTGAACAAAGTTGAGCATTTACGGCTTTTTTAGTTTTGATTGCAACACATCCTCTCCAAATGAATTTGTACCACTGACAATATGCATTTGCTGACAGGAATAAAAAAATCAGACTATAGTAGAATGATAGACACCCAACTTGACTTTCCTGTTTTTTCCTTCTCTATGAGGAACCAAGTTGGAATATATATATATTCCTTAATCTAGATTAAGGTGCAACATGAGATTTCACATATCAGGTGTCCCTAAAAAAATCAAAAGTTCTGATTTTTGCCCTGATTATCCCCATCTGAAAGGATTAAGCTGAAAAATGTTACTTTGGTACAAAAATTGTGGAATTTCTAATTTCGTATAGGAGCAAATACGAAATCCAGCCTATGTTTTACAGTGAATTATAAGCAAATCAAAATCTCCTTTTTTCTCTCTTTTAAGACATTTCTGTAGCATAATACAAGGTAAGAAATCTATTGAGTGTCTGTTCTATATGAAATTACTATTATGACACAATATTTGGGTACCTCAAAATCTCTTGTTGCACCTTTAAAGGGTTTAGCACGTCAGTGAACTACTCAATAGAATTTTCCAGAATTCAAATAAATACTTTTTGAAATGGTGCTGATCAAGAATTTTGATTAGCTTTTACCTCTTCCAACATGATGTTCTGTCTACACTTGTCCTGTTCAGTCCATGTCTTGCACTTCTAGTCTCCCATCATTTATGTTTGAAGCTTGGCTTGCACACCTTCTTGTAGGGTGGCCAAGGCCTCACGACCTGTGCTGTTACTTGGTCAACCCACCATTTTCTTGTATCACTTTGCTTGATATTTATTTTGGTGAATAAACTCTGAAACTGAAATGAAAAAAGGGGATCATCGACTTTATTTTTGAACTATAGCCAAAACAAAAAGTATTGTGTGGCTGTTCAACCATGCAGGTCTATGGAAAGTTTGATGTTTGGATTGCCTACAAAATTGATAGGATTTTTATCCCCCCTGGCTTGAAAAACAGAGGGGGATATTAAAGCAGAGGGGGCTATTGTGAGTGTGCGCATGTCTGTATGTGTGTGTGTGTGTTCCAGTTTGGTTAGGTTTTTGTTGGGGTTAAGGTGCAATAGGAGTTCCTTCATATGTGGATGATGTCAAAGGTCATGGACCAAGGTCAAAGGTCATCTGAGGTCATGTTCCAGACTGCCATTTTGCCAGGGCAGATTTAGAGGGGGGTGCCCCCGGCGCGCGCCCCTCTATTTTTTGCAGAGCACAGGGTGCAGGGCGCTGCATAGAGCGCGTGGCGCATTGTAGATCTATAAAATACATTTTTACCCATAGGGCGCCCTGTAGATCTCTAAGAATGACGGTACAGGAGTCGGGCGCCATGTAGATCTTGCTTTGTGGGGGCCCAGCGGTCGCAGTATAGAGCGCCGGGCGCATTGTAGATCTATAAAATACATTTTTACCCATAGGGCGCCCTGTAGATCTCTAAGAATGACGGTACAGGGTGTCGGGCACCGTGTAGATCTAGCTTTGTGGGCGCCTCTTGATCGCAGTTTGTTCCTTCTCCCTATGTCTTCAGAATTTCGAACCGACCAGGAAAAAAACATGCGCTCGCCGGAAAATTGGGCGCCCCCTCTATTGAGAAATCCTGGATCCGCCCCTGCAGGGGGTGATGCAAGTTTACTTGCAGTATTTTTAAATTTCTAAATATGTTGAGGACCTGATGTCATTCTTCAGAATTTTGAAATGGGGTCACCAACTTTTTCCATTAAATGTCTGAGGGCTCAGTTAAAGGGATTAGCAGCGATTTGCTAAACTGAAACATCGAAAAAATCATCAAAATTCATATTTTTGTATTTTTGTTACTGGCATGGATATGCAAACATAACCTGCAAGTGGTTGGTTTGAAATCTGTGTATTAAAGACAAGGCAGTACTTTTTATCTGATACGTGCGTATCAAAATTCCAACTTGAGATCAAAAAAGCTTTTCTTGGTGAATATCGCAGATTTTAAGCGTGATATTATGCACCATGATCAATACAGTTTGACCTCAAGCACAAACATTATTGATCTTTGTTTATTCTGTGCTATAGTGTAAACCACAATCAGCTGTTTATTGTAGATTTTGAGACTTCATCGCTGTATGTCTATTTGCGGGAGGCAGTATGACAAATTTCCACAAATACTTTATTTTTTTCACTATTTGGTGGTTTGTTTCTACATCAAAGCAGTTATATCCCAGGTCAAAATTCCATTTGATCCCAATTGAATTGGTTTTAACTGATACCAGTTGAAATCCAGTTGATCCCAGTTGAATATCCAGTTGAATCAGTTGATTCTGTGATGGAAAATGGAACAATTTTCAACTAGGTTTTTACTGACCAGTTGAACTCAGTTAAGACCAGTTACAAACAGTTAAAAACAGTTGAAACCAGTTAGTTCCATCATGGAAAATGGAACAACTTTCAACTAGTGGGCTGCCAGCTATGCTGGACCAATTAGCATTCAGTTGTCACGCTGGATGTATTAATGTACAGATGTATCCATGTACAGACACGGACAGCGCCAGGGGCAAAATATATCCAGATTAACTCATATGGGTAAAATCCCCAAAATTTTTTAAAACTTTGTTTTTCCTGAATTTTGAAACTCTCAGGGCGAAGTATGTTTAATAATATAAAATATGAATATACAGCATCCTTAATTGTTTTTAAATATACATCCTTGTCTACCTGGAGAACTAAGAAGTTACAATTTCTCAGGGGGAAGTGTCCCCTGCAACCCACCCCCTTGGTGCCACCCCTGAGTATAGATGTGTGGATTGATGTTGCTTCCAAAAAGGTCAACCAAAAAAAGTAAACCTTTATCTCTACTTTGAGAACCCAAAGTCCAAATTTGATTTGGACTTGGTATGTGAGTAGTAGTGGACACAAGTATTACCCATGCAATCTCACATTTCTAAATTTGCATATTAATGAGCTCATTTGCATATCTTTCTGATTGGCCAATAACTAAAAAAGATGAACCTCTATCAGAACCCAATGTCCAAAATCAACAAAACTTGGTATGTGGTAGTGTTGCAGTAAGTCCGGACGGACTCATGAGTCCAGAGCTGAGTTCAATCCATCATTTTCGAGTCGGAGTCATTCAGGCCCGAGTTTGAGTCCACAAGGTCCAAAATGGGGTAAAGTAGGATGAGGGAGGTTGTCCATCAGGTTATACACCTTTAACTAAATTCTTTAACTCGGACTCAGACCTGCTGGACTCAAACTCAGGCCCAATGGATTTGGGACTCGGACCTTGTGGACTCTGACTCAGACTCAACACTGATGGAATCAGACTCAGCTCTGGACTCATGAGTCCTGACTCACTTTAACACTGGTATGTGGGTAATGCTGGACAAAAGAACTGCAAAGTTCTAGTCTTCTGGTCTTTTTTGTGCAAGTTCTTGGCAAATCAAAGACGGTCGCTTTTAACACCAAAAAATATCGGCTAATTGTATTTGATTTTACTACACAGTGACACCAGCGAAGGAGGAGATGAAGTTAAACAAATACTCCAAGGCCTCGACCTAAGCCCGTCTGCACGCGACATCAAGATCACACGAGATGTGTGCTCCGCCGTGTCCATCCGCGCTGCCAAGCTCGCATCTGCCGGTCTCGCTGCCGTGATCGAGCAAACCGGTCGCAAGTCCCTCACCGTGGCCATTGACGGTTCGTTGTACAAGAAACATCCCAAGTTCCACTCCCTTATGCTGAGCAATCTGCAACAATTGGTGCCAGGGTCAGATGTCAAATTTATGCTTTCTGAAGATGGCAGTGGTAAAGGGGCTGCCTTAGTGGCAGCCGTATGCAAGTAATTAGCCGTTTTCTATGCTCATTCCACTGGCAAAGTTCTTTCATTATGAAGAGAAAGTTATATAGGGTTAACTTATCATTCTGGTTAAATGGATCAATTCTGTCATATGTATGCCTTTTAGGAATGGTGTCTTCCTTAAAATTTGGACAAAGTCTAATAGTTGGTTGAGTTGGATGAGTGGTACAAATACTTTCTCAAGGGGATGAAAATTGCAAACAAAATAATAAATTATGATAATGACAAGAACTTGGGAGTGTACATTTGCAAACGCTTTGACAAGTTTTCTCTATTAATAAAAACAACCTGCGAAAAATATACTTTTTTCGCCAGAAAAAAAACGTATATGATAAATGGCACTAAGAAGTGCTCTATCTCAAACCCTTCATTTAAAAAAATGTTCTATACTTTGATTACCACCAAATAGGCGGGATTTATGCATTTTTGTGGGCCACCAGCTATAGCTGGCAGGACCACTTAGCAATCCGTTGTGCATGTGTATGTGGGGGTGTATGTGTGTGTGTGTGTGTTTATGTGTGTGTGTGGATGTGTGTGTCACAAAATTGTTAAGTTTTTTTTTAAATTGACCTCGATTGAAAAGTTGAACTTCAATTGGAACCAAACTTCTGTCATAGGTGCACAATGGGATCCCTCATATGTTGATGAGGTCAAAGGTCATGTTGGAAGGTCAAAGGTCATGTTGAAAGGTCAAAGGTCATGTGAGGTCAAGTTGAACAATGGGCTAAAAATGTAAAATTGACCTAAATTGAAAACTTGAAGTTCAATTGGAACCAAACTTGTGTCATAGGTGCACCATGCGATCCCTCATATGTTGATGAGGTCAACGGTCATGTGCCAGGGTCAAAGGTCATGGGGCGGCCCACAGCTTATATTCTTTGAATATAGCGAGCGCGAAAGCCGAGAACCGCGAAATTCTAGTTATTGTTCTGCGCGTAAAGTAAACCAGATATACTCGAGCGTTTGCACAGAATCGCGCGCGCGCCACACAAAATTTTAAACTGCGTCTCTTGCGTTGTCTTGCGTCTACATTATTCCAAATCAGTTTGCACTGTTATGAAGTCCGTCTATTTGGTGGTAATCAAAGTATAGTTTCAAAAATATACTTTTTCCATGCTCTATTTTTATGTCAAACCTCCATAAACTTGAAGGCCTTTGCAGGCTGGTTCTCTAATATTTTGCAAATGAGATGAGAAAAACAAGGTTTATAGTGATACCAAAATCTCAGGTTCAAGTGGTGGAATCGAGCCTGAGAATCAGGTAGTGCCCCTTTAAAAGTTAATAAAAATTACCGTGTGAGGTTGGTATAGGAGTTATGGTCCAGAAACAAGAGTGTTTTGGTATCTCAACTATTGTAGGACTGTTTATGTGAAAGGAGATTAATTAACTATATTGAACCAGTCAATAAGCAATTCCCCTCATTTTCACTTAAGTATTACCTTTATTTCAATTGTGGTTGCCAGCTTGCTTGCTCAGATCGAGTATAATTGTATGTAGTTACGGCCACTTCCCTGTAACCATGTTATGGCTACTTCCCTGTAACCATGTAGGTTACCCAAGTAGGTACCAAGTAACCTAACCAGCAATTACATACCAAGTTAAAGGTGCAACGAGAGATTTCGCATATCAGGTGTCCCTAAAAAATCGAAAGTACTGATTTTTGCTCTGATGTAAAGCTTTCCATAAAAAATATCCCCATCTGAAAGGATTAAGCTGAGAAATGTTTCTTTGGTACAAAAATTGTTAAATTTCTAATTTCGTATAGGAGCAAATACGAAATTCAGCCTATGTTTTATATTGAAATATAAGCAAATCAAAATCACCCTTTTTCTCTCTTTTAAGACATTTCTGTAGCCAAATACAAGGTAAGAAATCTATTGAGTGTCTAATCTATATGAAATCACTACTATGACACAATATTTGGGTGCCTCAAAATCTCTTGTTGCACCTTTGATTGCAGAGGCAAAGTGAAACCCACTCATTGCCATACAGACTTTGTCCAAATTTTTTGAAACATTGTTTGTTTCTTTGTATTATCCTGCAAATTGGCAAGATATTTTTGTCATATTACCTGAAATGTCTGTATGTTCTCTGTATGTGTGTCACCCCTTTTGAAAGTGACATTTGTTATAAACTAAAGTTAATGTAGGGTATTTCTTTTTTCACCTGTATGAGTTTAATTATTTTTCACACTTGGTAAAATGTTCAAAAAATGATATTTAAATATAAACATAGTGATAATGTAGAATGCCAAAGAATTTGGATTAGTTTTTTGTAATAAAGACTATGGGATACCGTGCATGTTTTTTTTTTTTTTCAAGATGTTACTTACAATTTTACCATTTTTGTTTCATAATAATATGTTGAATTATCAACATATTGTCAGAGCACTGCAGGTGCAAATGCATATCAAGGATTATGATGTGGAAATTCTGAGGATGATTATTAAACTGTCAGGATTGTGAATGCTATAGATGAGGTGACATCAATGTTAATTACAAACACAAGTTAGCATCTGGTCTACTGACATGTTAGAGGTGCGAAGAATATGCCCATACAGTTACAGCATTTAATAATCTTATCACGCCTGATTGAGCGCGAATTTTAAAAGCACAGGCCCTGCAGGTGCTCACGCATACTGCCGGGCAGTGCTTTGTTCATTGCCCGGCGTTGATGTCACATGTCAACTCATTTATACAACAAAGAGTGGTTATGCAAGACCTGGCATGACAAAATGAGTGGAAAACTCTTTGGTCAGCTTAATACATCCGACTGCTGGCTTTTGTTTCCTTTAAAGCCCCCTGGAGGTCTACCACCTTTCTTACAGTATCTCTTATTGGCTCACACCATGTATAGCAAGATATAACCATCCTGAGTAAACCCATCACAAATACACAAACATTCTATATCTCTGTAGCAAACCGTAAAGGTGCAACGATAGTTCACATATCAGTGTCCCTAAAAAAATTGAAAATACTGTTTTTGCCTCTGAATTAGTTCATAAAAATATCCCCATTTGGAAAATGATAGGCTGAAATGTTTTCTTTGAACAAATTGTTGAAATTTCTAATTTCGTAACATGTGGGAGCAAATACGAAATTCAGCCTATGTTTTACATTGAAATATAAGAAATCAAAAATCACTCCTTTTTCTCTCTTTTAAGTCATTCTGAGTATCGAAATACAAGGTAAAAAATCTATTGAGTGTCCCTAATCTATATGAAATTACTATCATGACACAATAGTTGGGTCCCTCAAAATCCGCTCGTTGCACCTTTAAACTCTGCCTTCTTATATGAAGGATTTCCCTGAGCTGGCCTGCTTGGGCCACTTAAAGAAAACATAGCCCATCAGCCATCCGTTTATCAAACTGAGCAAATGGGGACTTTCTGCTCATGGTCAAGTTTGTGCCAGATTGCACATCGTCAATGAATGCAAGAAGGTTGTAAGTGGCATAGCTGCCATTCGTCAAATTCCCCTCACACATGCCCAGTGTGTGTCGGTGGCTCTGAAAGGTTCTTCATTCAACCACTGTTGGCCTGAAGACCATTTCAGAGCCACTGACTCGAGAAAGATAAGTTTATCATCCTAATATTTGGCAGCACACACATAGGCAGCAGCACACACATGGCTCTATTGCACGTAATGTACTTGTTGCACTCACATGAACAATAAATATTTGGAATCATTGGCAATTTTACACACCCATATCAAAAGGAAAAACATTTGAAAACACCAGTGATTTAGACAATTCTATGCTGAATTCTTTTCCATAGGAATTGAGTAAATTGTTGAAAAGATTATCACGAGGCCTATTCATGCAATGTGGTGACGTGTATAAGTGCAATCTGTAAGTTCATGTTTTGTCAAGAACAATTTAATTGACACTTAATTGGCATCATAATTAGCAATTCAGAATTGGTGTAATTTTGAACTCAGAGCATAGATTGACAAGCATCTTGCAAGTAGTTTTTTTTGCTACTTTTATGCAATGTCTTATGGTATTAGAGATGACATTCCATAGATAGTAGACCAATGTCATAATCAGGGTTCTTGAAAATTAAAATCTTTAAAAGTTACTTTTATACTGCTTTGAGAATTTTACTCAGGCTGCCAGAATATTATGTAGAAAAAAGATTGCAATAATTTTATTGTATATTAAATAGTAATCTATATATTTTTCTCTGGGTAATAACACTACTGTTATGTAACAGCTTACAAAGATAGAGCTCTGTATCACCTATGATTATGTGGTAGTGGTTTTTGTTTGTTTGTTTGTCTATTTGTATGTTTGTTTTTTAGTGAATTTCAAGAATCAACACGGAAAAAACAAATATGAAGAGTGAAAAAAAAATTGATTTAACTATGGGGTTATTGTACCTCAGGTTTTGTAAAAATGAAAAACAACTCCTGCATTTTCCACACAGTTTTGTCAATGTGACAACCCCAGGGTGGTTCTCAATTGGTTTGGGTAGGGAGGTGCCTCCGAGAGTCTGGAAGTAGGACCCATATCTATACCAATTTTTGCCAAAAAAAAGGAGCCATACAGGTATATCAGAGGTGAAAATTTTGGGTCAAATTTAACACAAATTTGCCATTTTTTCCCCTCAAAATTTCAACTTTTTTTACACAAATTTTGAGATTTGGCTTCAGTTTGAGGAGAACGACAGAATTTTTAACAATTTAGCGAAAATTTGGCTTCCGATTGAGAATTTTACATATCATCAATACAAAATTAAGAACAATTTTGAAAAAATGACCCATTTCTATACCTAAATTGGCATTAAAAAGGGTCATTGGTATACCAGAAGGCTGATTTTTCTGTTGTGCAAAGAAAATTCAAAATCATCTTAATTATCTTATTACATAAAGACGCTGTATTCTGCTTCACTTCAGGTGTGATGGAATTGGTAAGCATTCCAAATATGCAAAAACCTGGGTTCAAAAATAAATGGGTGGCTCTTCCTGGAAATGTCCTGTGTCTCTTTAAAAGGTCTACTGAAATGCTCTAATGCAAATTGCAAAAATGCATTATGACCAGTCATTGTAGAAACTGCAAAATTGGGGAGGGGGTGAGTCAGCTTGTAATTTGAGTGTAATGTCTATAGGATCAGGTCATTTAGAGGGGGATGCAGATGAATGGCCTAATGTCGCTATGATTATGCCATTCTTCTAACTTGATCAAGATCACATAGTACATGAAGTTTTTGGTAACAGCAATAGTACATAACCAAATGAAATACATGTAGATTGAAGAATTACCAATTTGTTAATTTCTCAAAATTTTGTTTAAAGTTTCAGCTGATTTTGAAGGTACGGTATGTAACAAATACATTATGTACTGTAACCATCCTTAACTGCCTGTAATCAATTTTATTTTCCATTGAGTAAGACCAATGTAACAATTAAATCTGCATTCTCAGTTTCAATGTGCTAAAATCTATATAGGTATCTTCTTTTGCTTCAAACTTCTCAATATTTGTGAAATACCTAAGTTTTCAATAATTTAAGTATTCATCTTTCACGAAACCAGTTATGCCTGTTATAATTGAAAGTTGCACATTCAAAAGACTGGTGAAAGTACTTGTTATTCTTGAGCTAATGATGATACTAAAGCATGGTGTGGTATTCGACTTTATGAATCACAGTGTTTAGCAAGAGCGCAGCTGGAGGTAGGTAACATATCTGGCGCGGTATGAACGTAACGTGAGTGATTTCTTTCATTACCAGGCCTGGAAATTGTTACTTCAAAACCAGATTTTTATGCAAAACATGTATAATATAACATTGACATGTGCTTGATTTATCGCATATTGGAACATTCTTCTACCGTTATTTTTGGCAATTTCGTATCAATTCGAATTATGGTAATGTATCTGTCTGCAATATTGGCGACATGTTCTCAGAGAACTCTTACGAAACTTTAATAATCTAATATTATCGTGTTTTAGACTTTATAATTAGGGCATAATAGAGGCTGATAAAAATGTCATGTTACCCGTGAAATGCGCTCTTGTGTAACAAGCAGGGACACATTTTAAAGAATGGATTTGGGCTGGCGACATGGCCAAAAGCAAGAATTATGCATCATCAGCCTTATTGCTTGACCCTTTCTTAACAACTTCTAGTCCAGATCATTTTGAAAACATAACTCTTAAGTATAATTTATATTAATAAGCATTCATTCTTACAGAGCAAAACATACTTTACAATGTGTATGACTGTGAGCGACACGAAAAATCGTAATTGAACACTTTATCGGAGAATGTCCCTAATGTCCTATGATTATGACATTCTCTAACTTGATCAAGATCACATAGTACATGAAGTTTTTGGTAACAGCAATAGTACATAACCAAATGAAATACATGTAGATTGAAGAATTACCAATTTGTTAATTTCTCAAAATTTTGTTTAAAGTTTCAGCTGATTTTGAAGGTACGGTATGTAACAAATACATTATGTACTGTAACCATCCTTAACTGCCTGTAATCAATTTTATTTTCCATTGAGTAAGACCAATGTAACAATTAAATCTGCATTCTCAGTTTCAATGTGCTAAAATCTATATAGGTATCTTCTTTTGCTTCAAACTTCTCAATATTTGTGAAATACCTAAGTTTTCAATAATTTAAGTATTCATCTTTCACGAAACCAGTTATGCCTGTTATAATTGAAAGTTGCACATTCAAAAGACTGGTGAAAGTACTTGTTATTCTTGAGCTAATGATGATACTAAAGGTCTGTTCATACTTTCACTGCAATGCAGTGCAGTGAGTTGCATTGCCCGAATAGCAGCCTCTGCCCACGATGCTGCAATGCAGTACTGCAACAAAGTTAAATTCATTTTAACTTGCATTGCAGTGGGTTGCATCAAGTTGCAGTAGAAAGTGATCGATATATCGGTACTGCAGCAGCACTGCACTGCATTGCAGTGGAAGTATGAACGGAACTTAATTCAGTGTCAATCACAAGTGAAAAGGCCTATCTTGCCAATGTTATACAGTTCGGGTCATAAACCTTTAATTAATCAGGCATTTTGTTCTGAAAATTTGTTACAAATCAAGAGTTTTTGGGATTAAAGAGCCACATCAACGTATGAACATTAAAGGAGCAACTTCGACAAGACACTTACACCTGGCTACATATGTGGATATGCGATTTGGGAAAACCCGCCACATAGTGGTGCAAAATTTATATTTTGAGTTTTGAGACTATCATTTGCACAAGTTTGGGGGAAATATAAAGGTTTTTCATAACTTTTTACTTCTTTCTTCTATGATACACAATGTCAAAGTTTGAGCCTTATACAATATGACAAATTACAGTACATCAAAAGAATATTGAAGGTATTTTCTTTATTTTTTCACAACTGTCCTGTGCGACATTGGCGGGTTTTCTCCAGATCCTCACATATAACATTTCTACAAATTTTGAATACCATTAAAAGTTGAAGAGACCATAACTTTTACCAAGTTTGGTTTTGTTTTTAAAATTTTTGTCATTTTAAATAATTAAAGGTCCTTGTTCCAATTTATGTATATCTTGTTCTCTACTTGATATGAAAGCCTGGTACTAATATACACTTGCCACCAAGTATCATAGGAAACAAACTTGCAGTTTTGGTAGTAGAAGCGATAATGTACATTGCAAGGCTCTATTCGATGGTTAACCTCTAAAACGACAGTTTGTGTAATCTGTATCTGGCGAGAAACCATACATGGAACCTGAAATTTCAGGATGATAATTCGAAAAGATGGCCTTTCATCTGATATCAAATTGATACTCGGTCCCAAAGGCAATTGGAACAAGCACCTTTAAAGTGTTTGTTGATTACATTGTAAAACGTATCTTTTTTATTCTCTATCCATTCTGGTGTTCAGAAACCCTTGAAAAGAATGTACTAATATTCCTAATAAGTTCTTATATTGTGCCTACCCATCAAATTTTACACAAAAAAATAGAAATTATAAAAAAATATGAATCTCTGGAGTTAACAAATGTTTACCAGTAGTGTACGGTATATGATGTCATTTGCAATGGGGGCAGGACATGCCAACCTAACAGCAACAGTGTATTTAAATCGGCATCAACATCCAGCATAACCTGAGTGCTTGTCGTCGTCTTTGTCCTTGTTAAGTGCTGACTTCAAGTATGAAGATTTTGCACTGCAGATTTGGGTGCGCACGCCGTAACCAAAAAGTCACAGCAATAGTTTTTTTCAAAGTCAGTCAAGGGTGCTCTTACACATATGGGACAAAGACTTTATTAATAGGCTTTCTGGTCACGAAGATTTAAATCTAAATGACCGTTATTGGAAATTACACTGTTTGCAGTGGGGTTAATCCACTAACCCTGACAGATTTTGAAGTCAATAATTTATTCTAACATTATCATGATATTACTAAGATTTATTGAACTAAGGTTTAAGAGGTGATTTGTAATGTCACTGGGACCGATGCTGTCGTATAAATTACCGTTTGGAAATCCTAAATGCCCAAATTGAGCAGGTCATGTCCTACCCCCCTCCCCGGTCATTTGATATTTTTTTTTTAAAAATAGCCTAATATGGAACACTTTTGATTTATTATTGAGAGAAATAAGTGCCCACCCAGGCACTTATTAGGACAAAGTATTTCAGTTTACCAATAATGCAGTCATGTATTTGTAACTTATTAGGAATTATTGGGAATATCATTAGATTACTATAGCCATATTTTCATGCATGAATATTTTTCATAAAAAATGGTAACTGTGTATTATTACTTCTTTCTATATTAAGTTGTACTCAGTATACATAGAGATGTCTGACCAAAGCTAGAGTTATATAAATTGATACCAAACGGAAAGTAACAAAAATATTTGAAGTAACAAAATAATTGTTGTATGAACACAGTTTATTGTCGTCAGAATCTGGTACGTATGTGTTGTGGAACAAGAGTGCGAAGGAGGGCGAATGATGTGTTGTGTGTGGGAAGTGTGTAACTGCCTCAGATGCGACTGGGTGGTCATTCCGGCCGTGGAAAAATGACTTGACCGGCCCTTGAGCAATAGGTTTCTATATTAAAGAGAAGTTGTGGAGTGCCAAATCGTGTACCACACATTTTTCAATTACTGGAAAAACCACCCCAAACTCATTCTAACCTCGTGTTCATGTCACAAAATTCATGTCCCATTGAAAATGCTTGGTACACATTTGGCATGTCCCTATGGTGGTAATACATTACAACCCCCCCAAGAAACAGAAACAAAAAAAGTGCAACAACCATGCTAACCAACAACAATTAGAAATTTGCGGTTCTCCGCTGTCGCGCACTCAATATTCATGGAATATAACCCATGGGCCGCCTTCGCCCACTACCCCTGAATCAAGTTTCAGTTACAGGGGTTTTTCCCCTACTGTGTCACAGGTCGAATAGTACTCCAAACGTTTCAAGACACTTCTATAGGACCAAAGCACTTTTGTGTTTCTCTCCTTTTTGGCTGGTTGGTGGGCATGGCTGTAGTACCTTTTTGAATGGAAGACTTTGCGGTCTCCCACATATCCGTGGTGTACCGGTCTTCCTCTGGCGGGACGACTGGGAAATTTTACCCCCCCCTCTTCTGGATTGACTGGCGCGGTACGCCACCGCCAGGGGCCACAACTGATGATAGGGGTATTCTTAACGGTTGGGACTCGATGTGGACCAATTTTTTTTTTTTTTCGTATCACCAAAAATATCTTACAAATTATCATATAATCAGTCCAGCGTGTTGATAGTTTTAAGCAAAAATGTTAATTTAAAAAAATTTTTTGGTCCAGTGTGTTTAATAACTTTGTCCTATCACATCAGGCTATTATGTTCACCCACTGCTGTCTCTCCTCTAGCATTTTACATATACTGCTGATTTTTAATCTTGCCTCTCTTGAGACCAGAATTGTTATCTTTATAATAATAATCATCACATGGTGGTATTTTAAACTGCGCGACATATCCACGTAAACATGTTCAAGAGCGCTGTGCATGCGGCAGCCATGAAAGGTGCTCAGCACATCAGAGAAACCATAATCCAGAACAGATTTATGTAATGAAGCTCGATTTTAAAAGCAGGAGGAACCGGAGTAAGCTCGGGAAAACATGCGGGAACGAGTATGGATCGAGAGGTCGTACCGAGACCATCATTGGTGCAAGGCGAGGGAACTACTGCTGCGCCAACGCCGTTTCCCGCCTATTTGCCTGTCATGCATTCATCTCCAACACCTTTTCTGTCTTCCTCTCCTCTTTTTTTTTTTTCCCTTTTTCTTTGGCTGCCCTTCTGGTAACTTTTTTATCCACCTGTTGTGTTTTTTGGATAGACAGATATTCACATTAACATTATCCTGGTAAACCTCCAACATGTCCATTGTCCTAATTTTAAGTCATTTTTTTAAGAGGGATGCTTCCCTGTTGAACTATCAGCTCTTAACATTCTGGCATCCCGGGGCAAATGAACCCCAGAATTTTTCCCACAGCCCTTTGGAACAGCCCCCCCCAGGTACTCGACCCAAAATTGGGTACATATGTCCGTTTGCAAGGTAAAAAAAATCTACCCATGTTTATAGTGGACAAATTGTAAAAAAGATGACCCATTTAATATAGTTGGTTCCGAATTTCCGACCATTTTCTATATTTGCTTTGAACTTTCACACCATTTTTCATAGTACTTTTAGGCAAAATCGGCCCGTTTTCATAGTAAATTTACTGAAAATCAACAAAGAAAAATCGACCCATTTGCATATAATTGTGACCAAAAATTGAAAATTGGACCCTTGTATATAGACAATGACCGCAAAAATGACCCATCAATTAATATCATGGTGGGAAAAAAACCCATTGCTTATAGTATGGGTAGAAAATGTGACCCATATCGGCGGCGCATATGTCCTACCCTTTGGGGGGGGGGGGGTTCTGAGCTTGTAATTTGATATATTTCTATTAACGTGCTGACTCAGAGATTTCGAACTAGTATTTTTGTGTAATAATGAAAATAGTCAACTAAAACTAAAATATTACTCACATGCAACAATTCCGAAATTTGAGATAATCGGCTTTTTCGTTTTGATGCAGTATAAATTTATGTTTAGTATTCGCGTGCCATAGGATACTGTGATAACAAAAATTCGGCATCCGAATTTTATAACAAGTTTGTGATTTTCTATATGAAGGAATTCGATTTAAGCTTAGCCATTTCACACATGATTAAGTAATGGACAAACATTATTTACATGCACAAAACACCGATTTTTTTTTTTGGAATTGATGGCGCCCTCCCAGGAAATCTCTGAGTCTTCCTTTAAATAATCTTATATATGTCCCAGTACTTGAAGAGATGATCAAAGTTGCCCGGCATATATGTACACATACAACATTTACAATCTACTTGTTCAGCATGATCAAAATCACAACTTGTTTTGAGGTTGGTGGATCCCCATATCTGGCTCAAGATTGATTAAATTGGAAGAAAATCATTTTGTCATAGTTTGGTTATAAATAAAAAACAGGAAAATCATGATAGGGTAATGTGTTTGAACAATCACATGCTTCATGATTGGGTTTAGCTGTCAGATATGGCCCGTTCGTCTTGAAGTGGTGGCCTGTTTTGGTCGTCGTCTGCAATTTCAAGTATTACACATCATTTTGAGCTTAAACCTGTATAACTTCCAAACTAATACATGCTAGCAGATAAAAAGTACACATTTTCTAAAAGGATATGTCGAATCTTTCCAATATGCATCAAAATTGCATTAGGGCTAGGTCTAAGCAGGTTTATTGATAAAAATACTCATGAATAGACAAAAATGGTATCTCTTCAAAGTAGCTTTCCTCTGCAAATCCCAGCTTGTCTAATTATTAATGAGCTTCCATTAAAATATTAGTCTATGTTAATTAGGCATAAAAATTGAAGTGTACTTCCATTGTTTTACGTTGTATCTAAATGAATGGGAACATATAGGATAAATAAACATTGTTTTCTCATCTTTTAGGTTTAACATGTCCCATTGTATAATACTCAATCACGACTTGTTAATCAATTATTTGATGATAATGTGTTTTTATTAGATGTCCCACAATAATATTTATGGTCTCAATTTAAAGGGCAGTTTAATTAGCTTATAATTTGATATATATTCAAAATGAAACATGTTAAGATAAGAAAAACATTAAGAGCCGAAGCTTCATAATCATCCCATAGAACTTTACCTGGTACCGTGTCACAATCTCCGTTCCTAATTGCTCCACCCTAACCTCCACCATTCGTTTATTAGTCATAATTTTAATTAATGAAGTCTGATCAAGATAATTTAATACAACTTAATGCTAGACTAAATAGGCTTTAAAATGTGTGCTTACTGGGAAGTATTCAATCACATTTAAGGTCTCTTAATCATTACAACATGTCAGATTTCTCTAAATATGAAACAGCTCCACCCTAGAGCAGGCCCCAATTCAAGACACATGACCATAGTACAAATCACAAATCCATTTTTCATATTTTTACATTTTGAAATTTTTAATATTTGAAACCTACACCTATTTCCATTTTCTTTGGAGATTATGAAAGCTGTGTACTTTCATGATTTTCCCTGCTCGGGTATGTACAAATGTGTTCATAAACTTAACTCAAACGATATGGGATTTTTCAAAAATCTGTGACATAATTGTTGTAGCCTTCCTTCATGCAATGTGTGTGTGTGTGTGGTGTGGCGTAGCATGCATGCGTGTGTGCATGTTGTATTGGGGTATTTTGATGTTATGAGCAATTATATCACATTTTGTTGCATTCTGTCCACCAACACAGCTATAGGACCGACAATACAATGAGGCAATTTTATTATTATCTTCTAAAACTCCTAAATATAGTGAATTAGGGGGAGTAAGATTGATAAAGCCACCCGATTAGAAAATATTAGACCTGAACTAGAGAATCTTAAAAGGTTATATTTCAGCCACAATCATTCTGCCACTATGGGCCCCTTGAAGCAGCCTTTATTTTAAGGTCCTATACCTGTATTGATGTAGAACACAGCCAGTAAATACTAACTGCTTACCCCCTCCCCTACAGCCAATTTGAAACTTAAATAAAAAGGGGTCTTCCCCCCCAATTAATTTTTTTCTTTCCCCCTAGTTGTTGGCCCCCCCCCCCCCCCCGGCCAAAAGAAAACGGGATTTTTTTTTGCGAAATTCTTTCTGTCTGCGTTTTGGGGCCAAAAATCCAAATTTGGGAAAATCAGCGAATTTGTTTTAGAGACGCGCCGGTGCGTCTGCGTATTTACTTTATTAGAACACCCCTGCGTCCCTAAAACAGCCACACGCGCGCGTGCGGATGCGTGTTTACTTTAGAACACCACACCCCTGCCTTCCTCTAAAACCGCCCAGACGCGCTCGTGCGTATGCGTATTGTTACTTTGAACACCCCTGCGTCCTCTAAAACAGCCAGACTCGCGCGTGCGCATGCGTATTCACTTTAACACCTTCGTCCTCTAAAACAGCCAGACTCGCGCGTTGGCGTATTCGTATTTACTTTAGAACACCCCTGCGTCCCCTCTAAAAAAACTGCCAGACGCGCGTGTGCGTATATGTATTTACTTTAGAACAACCCTGCGTCCTCTCAAACAGCCAGACGCGTGCGTGCGTATTTCGTATTTACTTTAATAACACCCGCGTCCTCTAAAACTGAACTGCCAGACGCGTGTGTGCGTATGCTTATTTACTTAGAACACCCTGCGTCTCTAAAACAGCCAGAGGTATGGAACTCATGCCATTGTTAACTCGGTCATAAAGTTAACTCGGCTCGGAAAACTCAACAAAAAAAGTCGTACCACAAGAGTCGTGCCACAAAAAGTCGTACCACACAATGGTCCCATCCCATATAAATCTTTACACAACCATGCAAAATATCTATATTGAAAAATCCTTGAGGCTGAGAGGTCGTACTATTTTTCAAATATGCCAGTGTCTCTTTAGATTGTACCAATAGTTTTTTTCTGCCTCATTAGCATAATTATTGCCAAAGTATGATTTTCAAACATATGTTTCCCAGAATCAAATGGTGAGAAAAATGCAAAAATTTGATTGTACTCATGTTCCCTAAATATGGCGGGTTACTAGGACCGGCCCGGAGGCTCGCTAATGATAACTTACCGATTGTACTCTTGAGAATACCGTCACGGATGTCAAATGGCTGCAAATAGTGGCTAAATGAGCTCTACACGCGTTTGTCGGGCCGGTCTACTGTAAATGTTTTAGGGCAAAAATTTGAGCCGTTGTAATGACCGGAAATTAGATCATGATACCATCAATAAAAAATGGGAACACGTCTATCAACATTGGACTCAGGAAATTTATGGCAAAAAGAGATCGTACTTATGATAACATGAAAATAACTTTTTAATCGCACCGATGACATTATGCTGTTTGCCATCCAATGTTATGTGTAATTAGCATTATTTACAAAACCATGTGATTTAGCATTCAAATTGGGCATTTTGGATGTCCCAAATTTGTTTGTTTTTCCCCCAATTTTTCGAAGACCGCTGTCTTCTATTTATTTATCTCCTTTCAAGCCCACACAAACACTCTGATTTTCTCCCA
>JAMKCH010085158.1:0-44593 GCA_023653785.1 Ophioderma brevispina
AGAATATCAAGAATACCAGCTGGTAACTGATGAGAAAGACTTAAAATAATAAAAACCTGGCAAGAAACAAAAACACCTAAAGCTTTCTCCTTTAGTGTGTTTGACCTGGAAAGGGAATTGATTGAAGACTGTAACTTTGTTCATCTGTTCATTTGCTGCTTACTAAGTGGAGAAAAATTAGGGCAAATACAAATGTCGTCGTCTGACATAAGCGCAGAACTACAGAATTTGCCGATTCCAAAAGTACCGGGTCAAGGAATTCAAACTTTAAATTGACACATTTCTCATTGGTTTCACGATATCTCCGGACTTATAGAGTAATAGGAACACCTTACATTTTGCCCTCGTATTGATGGGGATGGGATCGCAGAAGGTAAATCCTAATTTTTCAACAAGCTACTGATCGACCTACTAACGTCAGAAAAGCAACCTCGTGGTACTTCACATTATGTGATTTTCCCTCCAACTACTCCGCACATTTCCGGCATTGGACACTTGTTTTTCGTATTTTGGACTCATCCATCTGCTTTTTCTGTCTTTTTCGCGCTATGCATAAGACCTACAATCTTGGTATCCATTCTATAAAGGTTACCTCGCAAGTGTTGCCTCCTATGTGGTAGGCGCTTATTTCTCGCGTAAACAACTATAGCTTCGGGGTATAATTGCCTTGTATTGCACCAAATGCAATTGGTGTATGGATGCCCTCAGATAGGTACGATGACGGTACACTGCGTTTACATTCTTTTAACCCCCTAAGATGTTCCTTTCTGCTACAGGGTCTTTTTTTTTGCTGGAGTTTTTTATCCCTCGTCCATCATGGATTTTGGCTTAAACGATATGTTTGGAGTTGATTGCGCAAGATAAGCAAGCAAAGATGCTGAAAGGCAATTCTACTATTGAGTTACCAACCGTTCACTCACGTAGCAGCCACTCTGATGCTGGTACCTTGGAAATTGCTGCAGGAAAAATGTCGTCATCCGAGACAAAACGAAGCCGAAAATATACGCCAGACATTCATCAAGTGTGTTTGTTATTTAATCCCTGCTGGTCAACCAATCATCTTTTGTTCTTCAGTTCAATTTAGGAGTTATGCTCACTTTTCAAACCAGAATAACCATGTCGCTATATTTTTCGGCAATTTTTAAATTCGGCTTGTAACCCCTTTATCTACGTTCTTTCTTTGAGACAATATCAAGAAAAACTAAAATCATTTTTCACTTCCCGCTAGTTTTGTTGTAGTTGCATCGCACAAAAGTGATTTCAAAACAATAATTTAAACCATTACATTATTGCTTTTATCTTGATATAGAATGGTGAATGAGAATGCCGTAAACGATTATTCCTTAAAGGAAACAGAACATTTTGGAGGATAAAATTCTCTACTTTTTGCACTTGATGTGATTGAAGAACACTTTGTACAGAGAACGTTTTGAACTGTGCCTGCTTCCGAATTGGTCCTATAGGGGAAGCGTGTTGGATTTTCCGCGGGCGTGCATGACACAAAATACAAATCAATTATAAATAAGTTGGCTTTTTCGGCTTATTTTCTTCGGTGGTTGTTGTGACTTATTACCTGGTTAAGCATCTAAATATGGAACAACAATCACTGCCATGGGATTCTCCCCAAATTCGAATAAATTGGACATAGATTCAAAATCCAAAAGCGAAGGCCATACGATCATCAAAACCCGAATACACATCTCACACTAAATCTATGTTCCACAATCATAAAACACTCAAAATTTATGATTTCTAAACAAACTACAAAAACAGCGATTTTCATGTATAGTTACAACTCAAACACCTCCCAAATACATTTCAAATTCTTTGTTCAAAACATAGTGATTATAAAAGATACAACACCCGAATGGAACAATACATTCACAACAAAACCCTCACAAACATAATTAAATATTCAGTTTTAAAGCTTCAGGGTCCCAAAATTTGGAATGCATTAAGTAATAGCATCATAAAACTCGAAAAACACTAAAGGCCTTAAAATGAAACAGGAAAAAATGAGCTTGATAATAAATATTCAAATTAGGTTATTAATGAAGGTAATGTTTTGATGTATCAATTCTGTCATAAAATCATGTTATTTATTCTGGTAACTGCAATACCCTCTTCCTTTCATCTATTCATCTCTACATTGACTGGCTCACAGCGGATATCTATATGCTCCCTTGCCTCTGATCTTAGAGGCAATTTGACAATGTTTCTTGTCTTGTCTTTCCCTAAGTGTTGTCTGTCTGTCCCGTCCTGTCCCATCCCGTCCTGTCAAGTCCTATCCAATAATTTAAATTTAACTATGATTTTATGTATGGTGGGGTAATGCTCAAAGTCCACCAGACTTATGATGGCCTCTCCTGCATTTGAGTTCATGTCATTACATAAAACTCTGCATTTTAATCCCTCAAAGAATGTACTTTTTCTTTCTTAATATCTTTAAATATATTTATTATATCATATAATATATATATATTCAATTATATAAGTAACTGACTGAATGAAATGCTCATAAAAGTCTTATCTGAATCTGAATCTGAATACAGACTGATGTGGCTCTAATGAAAGTTTTTTATGTTGTATATTCGTATGTGGTATATTCATGTTGTACGAGATATGTTCACTACGCACTTACACTTAAATTATTTAGTGAATGAATCTGACGTTTTGTTGTATATAGTTCTGATCTGCCCTCGACTCCCCTTCCCTTAAAAGATGATACTTTACTATCATCTGAACCAAGTCCTTAGTATTGTATGTGTGACATAATCTAAGATGTAAATGTGATCGTCTCTGTAGGGGAAATTTTGGTAACTTTTTTCGTCGTGAACGACAGAAAGTTCAGATGCCCAGATCCCAGTGACACATTTATTCGTAACACTAAAACATAATGAGTAGAAGAAATATTTATATTTGATAAAAACACTTTTATCGGGATTATTATTATTGAACCACAAAGCACAATGGTGTTAGGCTAACGAATTTTAAATAATGCTTTTACATTACCTTAATTACTAGTTGTAACATCTACATCATACATACATACATACATACTACATACCAATTTATACAGCCTTTACATCTAGATCGAAGGCGCAAAGGAAATAACAGAACAACGCAGAAGACTATAAATGCAAAGCAACCATATACATTAAACATCGTAATGAGACTTCAGGCATTTTTGAAAATTGCAACTGAGCCTGCCCCTGCTGTTTTGTGGGAGGCAGTTCCACAGTGTTGGTGCGGCGCTTGGAAATGCCCCTATCGCCAATGCGATTCCTTCCAGAAAAGCTGTGAGGATAGTTGAGTCAGTTGATGATCTTGTGCATGGCCAGAGTGTGGTTTTTCTTTACTGTGATCCTGTCAATTAGATATTGTGGTGCAGATCCTTGCAAACACTTAAAGATGTAAGGCAAAGATTTGAAATTTATACGGTCTCTTATGGGCAGCCAGTGGAGATTGTGCATGAGTGGAGAAGGTCATATCAAACTTGGTTGCAGTAAAATATCATATTTGGCAGCCTTGTGTTGGTAGCAGATTGTAGCGACCTAGATCCTTTGATTTGGCTCCATACAGGAGAGAGTTGCCATAGTCTAAGGCGTAAGTGATTTGTACCAGTGCTTCTCTCAATACAACTGCATGAATGGTGGCACTGATCCAGAAAAACGTTTAATACGGGCGATGTTGCGAAGCTGGAAAGTGATTGAAGATAGCATGCTATTTATGGCTGAGTCATTGAGAGCGAGAATCAAGGTATGATGCCCAAATTTCGGACAGTTTCAGATGGTTCGTAATGATACTGGTCACCAACTTTAAGTTCAATTTGGTGATAGTAGATTTCAAAAAAAAATGTGGGAGATCTCATTAAAAGTTTTAGTCTGTCCATTCACCATGAGAGGTATAAGGCCACAAGTAAAAGAGTTTATGGTACTCATATTTATGTACAGTTATAAGATAGTAAATAAATGTGGGACCATGTGAACTACATTATTTTATAACAAAGAAGAGCTTGGGCGTTTTTACTTACCAAACTAGTCATGGCTTATATGATAAATTGATGTACCATGATGAAAAATCAGCCAATTGTTTAACTAAACGTTGTTATTTGAACAGGATTACCATTGACATGCAAATTTTATATCGATAACACACTAACACAAGGTAAGTTTTTTATTGGCCATAAACCATGTAAAGATATTAGCACAAACCGGATTGATGAGTCCCTTGACATTTTCCGGCAAGCCATGGCATTAGGCTGTTATCATTAAACAAAACGCATTATTAGAATGAATTCATCAGTTTCCAGTAAGACAATGCTGCTGCGTCATTGTACCATGGCCAACAATATGCTTTTTATTGGTAACGAAGGTTTGAGTCTGCAATGGCCAAGGATGAACTCCCCACCCCTCACATCATATCCACAAGAAAAAAAACCACAAACCTGTGATTAAAAAAAACAACTATGTTCACAAATCTGTACAAGAGAAGTCAAGTTTAAAATGAAATTTAAACAATTAAAAATATTTCACTTTCACAACACAAATAATGAAATACTAGGAGGAGTGTTATAAATAAACAGGAAATACCAGAAGGCAGAACTGAGTCCACTTCTCGTCTTCTTATTTTTCTGAACAACCAATTTCCCTAGCTCTGCAATTGGGGGTTGTGCAACCCACCACAAGGTGGGTTAAAGATCAGGCTATACTTCCTGCATCTTATCGTTGCAAAGTTTGGAGTTGATGCCCGAACTACAGTCTCTCCCCAGAATTACTGCATTGCGGGTACCCGGTTAAAGTTTCAATTCATTTTAACCTGATTTGCAGTGAGTGCCGTTTGCGTTGCGCAGAGCGAGTGATCAATGAATCGCAACGCAAACCGCACCGTGCAGCGAGGTATGGACGGGTCGTAATAGTCAATCCAAGTTAAAGGGGCTTGTTGACTTACTTTCTGCAGCAGATCCAAAGAATCTATTAACATACTGTGATTGAGTAAGGTTTAGCAATAATCCTGACAAAATGCTAGGGATTCTTGCCTAATGAATCTCAAGATATGGCCTATCACAGATGTGGCATCTACCCATATCTAACAGTTAACTGTCCACTGGATCGTCTTACAGTTTTTAGCAGGCCCCTTAGAAAGAAGTAAATTCGTTTGTTCGGTTATTGTCTGGAAATTAGAGAAAAAGGAAAATTTACACTGTTATGACAATCTGGATTTGAGATAGCCACAAAGACAAAATTCTAACGGAGTCAGAAGAGTGCGTTTGGGGGGATTCTAAGGATTGATCAAGTCTAACTACACGTTGGGCAACTATCTGAAGTCCCGTTAAAAAAACTACTAATCTTATATGACCTGGCGCTCCATACCTATAAACCAGGCTCGTCTCTAATGGCTCCATGACGATATTGAACAAAATTACAGTACAGCTGTGGCCCTAGCGCCTGATTGATAATGTTCTGGCAAGTCCTATAAGTCAAGTACTCTGCTAGACGGATACGTTTTTGAGGATCGTAAGGCCTATCACAGCCCGGGAAAGGCACTATTCATAGACAAGGCGGTAAACCAATGAACAAGAATTCACGTTAAATGTTTTTGTTTTTCATTTCATTGCACGTATGTTTGTAGCGTAGTAGAAAGGTCTAAAAATGCCAAAATCAAGAAAAAAGGTATATTTTCAAAATGAGGAAATCTGTTCCGGAAAGGTTAAGTTGTATGTGACAGGAAATGATCTATCGAGGTTGTCGGGATTTTTATTAGGTGGCAATTAGCATCATGTGAAACGAAACTAGCAACCCAGTTGCCCTGCTCGGATGTTCGAACCCTTTTCAATAGTCACTCGCTACTTGGTTTGGAGGAGGACACTTCGCTGTGTCATATCCGATTATTATGGGTTTAGTTGGCATCGATTTATATTTGTTTTGGACTGGGAGGAAGTCTGAATAAATATTAGGCACAAAAACAGTTAGCCTCAGCCCTTGCCGTATCCTTGAGAATGTCAAGACACAATGTCGTCTTACATATACATGCCTTCAAATCCGGACCTCGACATCCTAAAAAAATAAACAAAAATCATGAACGATTATTGCAGTATGCGTTTGAAAAAATGATCGATTTTCAATGGGCCCCCCCGTTTTTTTTTTTTTGGACGAGTGGCAATAGCCTAGGAACCCTCTTGTCAGGTTTGTTGTAAAAGATACAACTATTCTAAAAAATGGGCAAGGGAGGCCCCTTGCATCAACCGACTTGGAGCAGGGAAAAGAACAACACAGACGTCGCCATTTATGCTCCAACAAAAGCCATTGTTACGTATTCAAAATGTCCATGTATTCACTTCACCTGGGTAGTGGGAACCTCACCTACTCTAATTCACCTACTCTAATAATGATTACTCGAGGTGGTTCAAATAGAAGTACGTTTTAAGATTGGTCTGAAAAATATATTCAACTTTTATGAGCAACATGTGTATCTTTCCTATTATCCAAATTGATTATACCCCACCCCAATAACATTCCTTCATGCTGTGATATCTCCTCCTCTGTTATTTTCTTTCTCAATGTCTATTTCATTGGCCATTAAGCGAAAAATATCTTAACTTTAACACACTATACGCTATGGCTCAGTGGAATGCGCACGCACAACAACATCTAATGGTTTATAAAAAAACCCATAAAGGTAAAAAGCGACGCCGGTTGTTATTTCAGACTTTGTTAAGACGTCATATAAAATCTCGATATAAATGTGCGAGTTTGTACAAACGGTCTGTCTGCTATGTTATCTGACAAATACCCTAAAGAAAAAACATCACCTCCAGGCTTGTATCGAACTGTGCCTTGCTCTTAAAAGACGCGTTTTCGCGTTGGTGTTCCAGTTCACTTTGGTACCCCCCGGAATAGACTCAAATACGATAACGCCCTGATTTGAGAAATGTAACTAGATACGAAAGATTATAAGCTGTTTACACTCTGCAAATTAGGTAATGAGCAAAATTGAAAAAAGGTCTTAATCTGTGAAAAACCCCCACCAGTTGTACCGAAGTCCTGTTTGTCCGTGGAGAGGAATGAATTGAAGTCTGTCACAAGTTCAGATAATCAGAAAATCAAATGGCTTACCATCGAAACAGCGTATAACCTACTGAACTTGCTGATTCCCAAGCACCACCAGGAATTCAAACTTTAATATTGACACATTTCTCATCGGTTTCACGATATTTGTCGGTATTGTTGGGGTGGTAGGAAACCCAACAGTTTGCCTGGTATTGATGGGGATAGGATCACAGAAGGTAAGTTCCTCATATTTCACAGCCGTGTTTGACCTTCTAACTTCAATCGCTCTCGTAGGGATCACATTATGTGAACTGTTCCCCCCGACTACTCCGCACATTCCCGCGCATTGGACACTTGTTTTTGCGTATTTGGGGCTCACATCCATACTGCTTTTCTGTCCTTTTTTTTGCGCTATCTACCTACAATCTGGTAGCCATATCAATTGAAAGGTACATCGCAGTATTGCAAACCTATGTATCGTGGTATCGCGCTTTTTCTCACGTACGAAATCCATCGCTTTGGGACTGGTGGCCTGGAACAGTTGCCGGCGCCGATCATGCAACTTGTATATTGGAATCCCCCAGAGAGGTACAAGTAATGGTAACTGTATTTACGGTTCCCTCTACCCTCAGACCACTTGCTATGATGGGAGTCGTCATTTTTTGCTCGGATTTCTTTATTCCGTGGTGTTTATTATGGTATTCTGTTTTAATACGCGAATATGTTTGGAATTAATTACACAAGATAAGCGCAAAGTGTTAGAGGCCCCTCTCTACCGAGTTATCAACCGTTTCCGGTGCTATGGCTGCCAATACTAGCCCAAGTAAGCTAGATCAAGTTGCTACATTCTAATGCATCATCTTCTGAAACAAAACGAAGCCGAAGTGTCACCAAGACATTCTCATTGGTGTTTGTTGTTTATATCCTCTGCTGGTCAACCAATCATCTTTTGTTTCTTCAATTCAATTAAGAGGCTATGCGCCTTTCGCAAAACCAGAATCCCATGGTCGCCATATGCTGGCAATTTTAAATTCGTCGGGCTTGCAACCCCTTTATCTACGTCTTTCTTTGAAACAATATCGAGAGACTGAAATCATTTTTCACACATTCTCACTAGGTGATAACGTACGGTATTAACGTAGTCTAGTGGAAAAGAAGTATAAGAGTACTCGGCAACTAACTACTCACAACCTACTTTTCATTTATCTTTAAGCGTCAGTCCCTAGGCCATTTTCAGAAAATATGGAATTTCTTCACTTTGCTAGGCCATTGGAAGAATAGCGATATATTCTACAATAAATATCATACCCAAAAATCAAATACGGACGTTCAATAGAGGCTAAAGACACCAGGTACTTTGTTAGGCTAGCTTTTAATTGTTGCCGTAACTTCATTCAACAAACAATGTCTATTACATGAAATCATTGACTCGTACTCATTGATATTAACAGTCACAAGATCACAGACCAGTCCAAAGAGTTGTATGCCGTGAGAACCACCTATATCACGTGTTTTCTATATACCCCGCGCCATTTTCCTCCTCCGCGTCGTCTGCTGAAATTAATGTCCCCGGCGACATTAATTATAAATCGTTCGTTTACCCATAAGCGCTCTGATTTAGAAACATCTAGAGGGCGCACTATTTTTTCCAATTTGCCCGTGGTAAAGAACTACTCTTAGAATTTTTTCAACTCCATCATAGTGACATTTTGACAATTTTTTTTCAGTTTTTGTATCACTCATCCCCCTTCTGTAGGTTATAGTGTTTTTCACAATGATGTCAAACGATTATGTGATTAATGTACTGACTTTCTTTTCTTTTCATGAGTTAAGAAATAAATGGTAAGATGTCATGTTATGTAGGAATAATGTGTCCGAGGTCATAAAACATAATAATGGGTGAGGCGAAGCCGAGACCCATTATTAAAATGTTTTTACTGCCGAGGCCACATTATTCGCCATTAACATGAACATCGCACCCTTTATTTCCTATTCTATTACCGTAAGAAAGTAAATCATGCCCAAAAACTGGTCCATTTCTACTAAAACGTAACATTGTGTTACGGCGTTAGAGCGCGCGCTTGTCTTTTCCGCGTAATGTTAGCGTGTGCGCTATAGTGATGATGGCACCGCCGAAAAGAATGTGCGCTTTGCTCACGCATTAGAGCGTAATCGCGACCCATTATTGCAGAATAATGGGCTGTAAACAACCAATCAGAGAGCGCGCTTTTGAATATGGGCAGTAGAGGTAATAAATACACGTTATTAGGGCCACAGTAAAATGGTCCAGGAATGAAGATAAACCTACGCCCATCTTTATAGGACTTCCATTGCAATAAACAGGGCCAAGAAAAGAATACACTACCAGTGAACTCATTTTAAAAGTGAAACTATTGATTTTCAGTCCGTGTCATGAATTGATTCAAACCAGTCACCTGGAATTTTTCTTTTACACTCTGAAAAACCAATGGCACCACAAATGATATCATCACCAACCAAAATAATGAATGCTTTCTGGTCTCTCCTTGTAGACTTGACACAAACCACATCAATTCTATTTGCATTTCCTGGGAAATTTAAGTATTATGTTGGCATCTTTCGTAAATACACTGTTGCTCATAAAGTTGGTATAATTTTTTTCAGACCCAATCTTAAAAGATATTTCTATTTGAACACCTCAGTTATCATAGTAGAGCAGGTGAATGAATAAATAATGAGTCCACACTAACCAGGTGAAGTGAAACCATGCATAATGTTTAATTACGTAACAATGCCATTTGACGAATGTTGTTTGTTCCTTTTCCCTGCTCCAAGGCTGTGTGGAATGAGCCTACGTTTTTCAGAGTTGGTTGATACCTTTACAACAAAAACTGACACAGGGGTTGCCTAGGCTATGCCTCGTCCAACGGCATTGTCAATACGCCAAAGAGTGCTTGCACTCCGATGGGAAGGTACAAACAAGCCAAAGTCGCTGATTTCCTTGGGATATTCAAAGTACGATCTGAAAATCCTCAGACATCATCGAAAGGTGGGTCATTTGAGGCCACGAAAATCTTCAAGACGACCACGATTGACTACCAGACGAGGTGATCGCCAACTGCTTAAGCTGTGCCCGTAGAGCCGGAAAATATCAACGAGCCGTCTTCGTCGTTCGTGGAGAAGACATTTAAAGTCCATGCCTAACCGTTCACCACAGAGTTGCTCGACTTCACTGGGCTAGGGAGCACAGAAGATTACAGCTCGGATACTGGCGAAATGGTGTCTTTATGGACGAGAGCCGCTACATCCTTGACCATCACGATGGAAGATAAAGGGTCTGTTGTTTACCTGGTGAGAACCTCCGAGATGACTGTATTCAGGAATCGACTCGAGATGGTGGCGGCTCACTGATGGTATGCGCCGGTATTCATTACGGAGGAAAACGTCGCTGGTGGTGCCAGATGGAAACGTGAACACCGTCGTGTAGTTGGACATTCTGGAAAAGAAGGGCTCATGCAAAGAATTTTCGGGTGCAGGACGACAACGCCACGCCGCACAGGGCCGCTGTAGTAAGACAATTTCTTGAGGAAGAGGTGGAGCAGATACCATGCCCTGCTTGCTCCCCTGATATGAACCCTATCGAGCCTGCCTGGGATGCCTTAGGCCGAGCTATCAATGACAGGGACAATCTTTCTCAAACTCTACAGGAGTTAGCTCAAGCTCTGACCGATCAGTTGCACGCTCTGCCCATTGACATCGTAAACAACCTTGTGGACAGTAAGCCGCAACGTCTCGACGCACTGATTCATGCCAAGTGCAGCCATACTCAATATTAGTGACTAATTGACATTTAAAACACTACTATTGAACATCTCGATGCATGAAATCACGCAAAAATGTGTTTCTGTAAAACCGATGTGAAAAAATTGTAACAAAATCCTATCTGCTGTTCAAATACTTCCTTTTCTTTTCAGGCTAAGGACACAGTTTGCAAAGGGTTATTGTGGACTAAGTTCATGGTGATATGTTCGGAAGAGACTGATCAATCAAGTAGTGTGGCGATATACACCCTAGATGTCATAAATAACTCACACTGTAAGAATCATTCCATAAAAAGTGGTAACATTATTTTATTCCAAGTTTATGAGCAACAGTTTATCTATGTGCAGGTGGACAAAAAGAGGCATTACTGTGGATGTGTTTGCTACACATGCATAATGACTAGATGAAACTTTGTCCTGTTGATCGTGACTAGGTAGTCTCCAACTCTTGTATGGTTGTCGTTATCGTTGACTATGTAGTCATGACGAGTTGACTGAAGAAAAAACTCTTTTAAGGAAAGCAAAACTGAAGGTGGCATTGTACAAAAATATAACACTAGATATACACACACACAATATCACCTTGTTTTACATATGATGTTACGTTCCACATGCTTGGACTCTTAGGAAGAATTGCACAGCTCCAAATGCCAGGTATTGATTATGCAATCTGTTCGGGGCGGGCCACCAGGGCTGACAGCGGGTGTGTTTTGGGCACATTCCAATCAACCAAATGTAGATGAGCCACGGCTGTTTGATCCTTGTGAGTTACAAATTGTTTATTCCCCTTTGTCAAAACGAGGGCAGTATTCAAAATGACCATATTTGGATATAATATTTGGATGCACTACTAAAAATATCGATCGATTGGAGGAATCGCCGAATGTGTAAGCAATTAATACATTTTAGGGATGCGCCGATAGTTCGAGTGAACCGCTATAGGGATATTTCGATATATGTGATGAATATTGTAATATTTCGTGTTCCTACTTTGGTGACGTCTAGAACGCTTGGGATGGTGAGTACCTTGTCGTTCATGATGTCAAGACTCTGTCTGAGGATGTAATCTACCACGATTACAAAGAGACAGGGAGCAAGGGTATCTCCTTGGAGGATTCCTGTAGTTGTTACGATCTCCTTTGTGGGCCAATCCATGATCTGCACGAAACAAGATGGGTATCATACAATTGCTTTGACAGTCTCGTCTGAGACACCATAGTTGGTAAGAATATGCAGCATTACATCCCTGTTGACACTGTCAAAAGTCTTGGAGAAGTCTACAAACACAATTGAAGCTTTTCTCTTGGAAATCCTCAACTCTTCTATGATCCTTCGGAAGGTAGGTATGTGAAGTAGTGTTGATCTGCCTTTGTGAGAAGTTGAGCAGCATTGAGTTGTTGATCTTAGAGGCCAGTGGTGACAGTGTGATTCCTCTGTATGTTTGGGGTTGTTGGAGGTCGCCTTTCTTGGTAGAGGAGTGATGAACGATGTTGATAAGGCAGTTGGTTTGTTTCCCATGAAGTTGTGTTGTTACAAAATTCTAACAGTTGATCATGGAATAGTGGACTCTTTCAGATTACCCCAGGAATGTTGTCCGGACCAGGCGTCTTGGCGCTGTTTAGTTTCTTCAGGCAGATGAGAAGCTCCTCTATAGTGAAAGGTCCAGTCTGAATGGGAATGGTGTTTGCTATCTTGTGATTGAAGAAATGTTCATCAAGGTTAGTGTTATTCTGAACTGGCTTGCCAAGTAGAGAACTAAAGTGATGAAACCATGTGTCGAGGCCCTCTTTAGTTGTTTCACCTTTGATTCTTATAGGTGGGGTAGCCTTCTTATCTCCCTTAGTGCATCCCAGGCAGCAGCATGCTTGTTTTCAAGATGTAGGGTGTCAAGTGCTTCAGCCTTGGGACTTAACATGCTCCTCAAGCACCACGGTATAAACAATGTTTGATCCTAGTGAGTTACATATTTTTATTACCCTTTGTTAAACATCATCAAGTGCAGCTTTAGCGGCATCAAGGTTCTGCTTGGAGCTTCTGGTTGATTTTGTACGGTGCTTCTTGTAGCATCTCCAGTGCAATTTCTTGGTTTGCTGAAGTTAGGGCATCGTTATACTGTGCTGGGGTTCTTATCTTTAAGCTCATCAAAAAGAGTGTTGAACCTGTTATATAATGTTATGTACTGCTACAGTATACTTCTCGCAAAGCTTTGTATCTCCCACTACTTTCCTCCGGTCAATTGTTTTCATGGGATCTCTAGGGATCTCTAGAGGGTTTACTCTGACGGTAACTTATCCGGCCCCTACAAGAGACAATTCTATGATCAGAGCTTCAAAGGTGTTGTAGGCTCTTGAGTTCCAAATGCTGTTAATCCACTTCTTTCTGACCAGAATGTAGTCCAGCTGGACAAGTTCACCATTTGGGCGACGGTGTATCTACAGTCTACTTGCTTGATTTTGGAATCTTGTGTTAGTGGCAACAAGGTTAAATTGTTCCATGAAATACTTCATGTACACTCGAATTCTGTTGGGCTCGTTGTTGTACGTGAACAGCGCGTCTTCAGGGCCAAGCTTATCATTACAATCTCCAGGGATGTATAGAAGATTATGGGCTGGAACTGTACTGGTGGCAGCGGATAGGTCATGGTAAAAGTGAGAGACAGTTTCATCTGGATGGTCATTGTGATGGCTCTAGCAGCAGATGACTATTGTTTTGGGATTACCCTTCAGGATGTGCTCATTACAGTTTGCAAGGTTGGCACATAACTTGAGAGCCTTTGGTGATAAAAGAAACCCCGCACCTCCTGTAGCTGCATTTTTCTTATTCTTCCAGACAGAGGCTGTAATAATTGCATAGGCATGGATATTCTCATGTAGTAGAGGTTCGCTGTGCACAATGCGGTGTTCTTTTTTCACTACTATATGCCCATATAAACTATGTGTGGTATCACAGTAATCGGTGAGATGGTTCGAACGAACTGCAATCACTTGAATGACAAAAATGTCGTCCGCTTATATAGTTTTGCGGCGCCAAAATATGTGAATTTAGGCTAAATGAGCTAAAATAGACTACATGCTACACAATTTAGTCAAATTTGGTTATATTTTACTATTATATGAGATATCAGCTATTCAGCTATGAGTGGTATCGCGGTATTTAATCGGTGAGGTGGGTCGAATAAACTTCAATATTTAAAGAAAAAAGTATCGTATCTTAGATTTTTGTGCCAAAATGTGCAAATTAAGAGTCTTAATGAGCTAGTACGTAGACTAACATGCTACACAAGTTGTTAAGTTTAGATAGATTTAATGATTATATCAACTGTGAGTGGTGTCATAGTAATCAATGAGGAGGGGGGGGGGAATGAGCGCAATGCAATAAAAAAGGACAAAACTGTCGTCTGTTTTTTTTTCGCTTAAATATGTGAATTTTGCCTAAATTAGATAAAAAGATGACACGCGTGCAATTAATTTGGTTATATTTTCAATATTTATAGGCTAGGCTATAACATGGCTATATACCTAGATTAGCTATGACTGATATTCGGATTGATCTTTCGAACTGACCCGTGGTTAAATTGATATTTACAGTGTTTGAAATTGCTAGGGAAATGTACCTGGTTCAACTGCAATCATGACTTCAAGTATTCATGCTCTGTTGTTGACTTTATGATCAGTGTGCCGGGCCGGCCTTGGTGTGCACCAATATTAAAGCGCAGAATACACACCCAATGTTTTAGTTAGTCAGAAATATGACCATTCAACATGATTTAAATAATGGTCAATTTACGATTTCCATTGTTTTCTTATGTTAAAAAATGATGGTTTACCAAGTTGTGTATTTTTACACAATATATCGTCGGCCGCGTCATATACTTGACGTATGTGACAAGAAAAAACGGCATTGCAGAATTAGCGATTTTAATTTCCTCCATACTGGTAACTGAAACATATATTTCAATTAAAATCTAGTGGAAAATCGCCAAAATAAGTTAAAGTTCAAATATATTTAATTAATCAACTTCCAATTTATTTAGATATGCGAAAAAACGATGTTAATTAAAATACCTCACTATGTGAAACGATTAAAATAGCAAACAAATACGTCGCGAAAATACGTCGTTTATGTGACGTGTTTGCGTAAATATGTCACTATGTGAAAACGACAAAATAGATACTCTACCGTGAATTGAAAAATACGTCGCACAAATACGTCGCTAAGTGAAACGGTGAATACTTCAAAATGCAGATACGATGCCATAGGCCTGTGCAGATTAGATTTTCGACAAATACGTCGTTAGGTGACGCGGATACTTTAACGTTTTGCAAATACGTCATAATTAGTTAATATTTTACTAATTAAGCCACTTTGAGGTTTGAAATTTGGTGAATGTGTAGAGTAGTACAAAACGAACGTATATGCCATATTTCTCCAAAAAGTCCAAAATGTCGAATACGTCACCATGTGACGCGGCCGACGATATTTGCAAAAAATGATACTATATTAAAACTGTGTAAGATTTGCAATTTATAGTGTTACTTTGTGTAACAAAAACACGCGGTGTGTGGCTTTAGGTGTTGCGTGATGTAATGTTTACCTGTGTCTTTTGTAAATAGAAGACTGTGGTGGCGTTGCAGGCGAAGCTGAAGCGGTCTCCACAATTCCCCACCGGTGGGCTTTCGAGTAGAAGTACATTAAGAACTTTGAATGTAGTCAATCATTGCCCTGATCAACTTTTGTGTTATTGGTGCGTTTATACTACAATGGTTGAGGTATTTACGGTGCAAAAGTTACATTTAGCTTGCTTGGGTTATGTATTCCAATGCATTGGCACTGTACAGTTACGTTGTCGTACTGCATGTACCAGCCTGGGGTTGATTTCACACAGACATAACGACACATCGTAGACCCAACCATCTCAAGTCCAACGCATCTTAAAGGTCCATGGCCCGATCGCTATTAGCCTCGTCCCCAGAAGCCCAAGATTTTACCGGAAGTGGTCAACATTTTGGTACTGAAGAAAGCTACTATTTTTCTCATTTACCCTGTGAAATCTTAGAGCCAAAGAATGTTTGGTTTGGAAGTTATGAGCAAAAATGTGCCCCATTTTGGTCGACCAATATTAATTTTGTACAGAACTCTATGGGCTTACAAAATCACGTTTTTAGCTCTCGCATCAAAACGAATTGAATATCGGCGCGAAACTTTACAGATGGGTTTTGGAGTGAAGGCCAATCTTTCAAGATAAAAACTTTATATCCTTAAATCGGGCCATCCCCCTTTAATATGAATTAATAAGAGTAAACTTACGATGTGTCTGCTTACGATAGGTCTACGACGTGTGGACATTTTTGTGAACCTGGCATGAAAAAGGGGGTTGCAGGGGAGGCTCATGTTTTTAACACTTAAGTGTTCATGGTGGGGGTGGGGTCCATATGGACCCTAAAATCAGTTTTCGTGCGTTAGCGTGAACACGCGAATGATGACGAGGCCGTTGTTTCTGCTAATTGTCAAGCTCGTTATCCCGCATCTTTTGACATGTGCGAAGAAAATTGCGTCACGCGTTGCGGAGATATCGCATTAGGGTCCATATGGACCCCCCCCGTTGACTACCAACAGGCATACCCATGACAAAATCATTTTCCACATAAAGATGACCTTTGACCTTTGGTGGCTATGTATGTGGACTTATGGACTTAAACAAATACAAATTAAATTTCATTAATGGTTCATTAACCAATTATATGGTATTATGTGATTTGATCCGCAATCTATTTCCCTGTACAAATGGTAAATATTTTGCTAAGAAAAACAACTTAATAAAAATAGTGAAATTATTCAAACCCCCCTGTTTTTGCTAAACATAATTAATTTCATCCATTCTTAACTTGAAACAACTACTAGTTAGAATTTTAAGTGTATAATGTTGGAGCAAAATCAAAAACAAAATGGCCTCTTTTTGGTGAAAATCGGCACTCATGAAAATCGATGTTTCGCCCTAATTTCAAGGTCGAATAGTATTTTTCTTTGTTTGTCGTTAATGTTTTAGAGTAGTCTTGACATGTGATGAGTTTTATCAAAATATTCCTATGGGAAATGTGTTTTTTAGGTTAGGGTCCATATGGACCCCCCCCCCCCTTGACCACCAACGGGCATGCGCAAGACCTTGACCACTTAAGTGTTAATTAGTAACATTTTACAAAGTAATAAAACGAATCATAAACTGAACATAATTGTTGTTTTTTTTTCACATGACAATTATATTATATCAAATAAACACAAGAAATGTGTAAAATTATGCAGAGTCCTTCAGTAGTGTTCACAGTTTCTTAGTAAATCATTTAATTGTACATAAATAATTTATAAAAAAATACATAACAATGATATGTTAATGTTTACACAACATTAGGCTCTTATTTTCTTACATAATTTGTTGGTAAATTATTTACATAGCTAAAGTGTAAATTTACTTACATATTAGTTTAGTAATATTTTACATAACAAGTAAAATTTCACATAACACACGTTATGTAAACTTTTATCATGTTTATATAAAAAATGATTGTGTTCATTGCGAACACAGGAATTATGTAAAATTTTACACAAGCTGTTTTTATCCTTTTTCTCAGTGTATGGAACGTCTAAAATGCGATTTTCGCTGATTTAATTGCTGTATGACATTGTCAGATATTGAATTTCGTTTACTTTCGTATTGTCAGCATCCGCCAGTATGTAATAAACCAGTCAGTGATATTTCAAACATCCGTCGCATCGACGTACGTCACCTCTAACTTGCGTGTTCATGTGTTTTAACACATACTAAGAGATGCTGATTCAGTGGTCAAGCTCGGCAATTTGAGGATTCACACCAGTATATAACAGGAGAAACAGAGGTAAGTCCATCCCCGGCAGCAAATGTTTTTTTTGCGGACCCTCGCCTAAGTGTACTCTAAAAACTGAGAGAAATGGTGAGATCTGGGTTGCAAATCATGATTGCTATTAATGGTAAGTATAAAATATGTAGGAATATCAAAAAAGGTTGACATTGATACGTTATTTTGATCCGACAAACCAATTTTAACTGTATTCTTACAGGGAACACCCGACTGAAAAAGTGCTCTGACCTCCAGGGTCCACGGTGCATGCTAGTCTTCACGGTCCAGTAGCTCGAAAATTTTGGAGATAACTACCCTAATTTCATGATTGATCCGGTAGGACACATGACGATTTTCAAGCAAAATGTCTGAGATGTTCCATTGAGGAGAAAATGACGTTTTCATCTCGCCCATTTTGTACAGGAACGAGCGGTGTGAAACCTTGAACTGTCATTATTTAGTCAATTTCATATGATAGCAATATCAACAATTTTATTTTATATGTTGTTTGTACGGCTAATCAATTATTTTTTATTAAAATGAGTATTTTTAACAGCAATCGTGAGAAATGCTGAAATACTTGTGTTAAGAGGGCTTAGGATCCGTCACTATGTGGAACAACGAAATCCCTATTCTTAACATCCCTGAAAACAGCTAAAGGTTTAATTAAGGGTATTTATTAATTAATTAGTTAACCTACACTAGAGCTTTTGAACTTTCGAAGTTTTTAGAAATTGATATGCAGTATCTATTTGGTAAATCTGGTAAAAATCGGCCAATTCCACACCCGTCACTATATAATAATACCCCCGATGATGTCAGGTGTCTAAAACTAATTGGTCATGTTTACCGGCTATAAAATTGCACCAGTAGCACCTTAATGAAAATATTCAAATAAGCATTGAGACATATGATTGACGGTCATGTTAGTATCCCGTCACAAGAACGATTTCTATCAATTGCGCTGGACATTGTCACACACCGGGAAGAGAATTTATATTATTTCCTTATGAAGATTTAATCAATTGTATGGAGAAATGAAGTGTTTTGAGTTTTAAATACATGACATTTGTCTATCTTGAGGCGTCTCTTGCAGCCGCATCAGAATGAACTACGGACGGTACGCGATAGCCGAACCGTAGGTTGATCACCTCTACCGTACATTGTTGCACACAGCGAGGTTATTAATTACTTTTTAGATACACATTAGTTCATGTAATAAAGGTTTGGTTACAGACACTGATGTCTTTTTATTATAATTACTAATACTTCGTTTTAGTTGCTAATGACTTATGTAGCTTTATGTAATTATCGGATTGTCCTATTTTATTGATCGGTTTTGTATATTTTATTTTTTCATTCGTTCATTGTTTTATTTACTTTTGTCTCTATTCAACATTCGTTCACATAAATAAGGGGAGATTTCAAAACACACGCGATGGATTCCTGGTGATTCAAAGCTATTGAACCGACTCTCATTGTTTAGAACAGTAGAAATTGCTTCCACCTGGACTGAACCGGAGGAACCCGCTAGCAACCAATGGCTGAGTTTTGAAGCCTACCCTAACATAATTCGACGTGTGAATGCAAAAGATAGTAAGTGCAATAGCTGCCATTTGTCCTAAATTCCCATATCAAAGATACTATTATGTTAAGTCTTTGGTCAGTGGCTCTTGAAATGGATCTTCAGGCGACACAGCCACCTGCAGAACCATTTCAAAGTCACTGACTCAAGGAAAGATAAATTGAGAGTTATCCTAATATATACATCACAACGCGTGACAAGGCAGCTATTGTACTTACGACCATTTTGCACTCTCATGACGAATTGTAATGAAAACTTAGATAAAACAACCTCGATATCTACCTTGACTTTGAAAAGTGCTAATTAGGAAATCCGACACATGTTTATTGACAGCGAGATTGCCGCATATAATCTCCGAGTTTTAGGTGCACGACTCGAGTAGTGATTAAATATGTGAGTAAATATTTTAGTATTAATTAAGCATTTTGTGCTGACAGCAAACAATTTCATCATGGACTATGGGAAAATGACATGTAATATAAACCAACCATAACAATTCAATGTTGCCTAGAACAACATATTTGGGGGTAAATTCTAGAGCAGATATAAACATATAGTTAGTTTCCAAAGTGTAGGACTTAAGTGCAAGCCTCATTAGCGTTTTGGTATTTTACACAATTTTGCCTTGTTTAAAAATATTTAGCCTTAATTTACAAATAATAAAATTCATTAGTGCCTAAAAACACATGTGTATTGCTTTAAAATAAAATGTAATGGGGCTTATCAAGCAAGCAGACAAAATAGTCTAGATGTGAATCCCTAGGGCAAAATGTGGAATTCAAATATACTAAACTAGGATTCATAAAACATATTCATTACTATATAATATACTAGATTTGATTACTACGCCCTGTTGAATATCATTTGCTTTCGTATCCTCAGATTTTCGGTGCTTTATTACTTTTCTTTAAATATGTTACCACAACACACTACTCAGTATCGTAGCCTAGAGTGCGCATGCACAACAGTAGAGTGATTCATGACAGAAATAAGTAATACTGGGTGTTATTTCTGCCTTTGTAAAGAGCGCCATAAGATTGCAATATAAATGCGCGAGTTTGTAACAAAGCGTGTCTGTTTGCTATGTTATCTGACAAATAGCTAAACTACAGGTGAAACGCATCTGCTTGTGTCGAGCAGCAATTTGATCATTAAAAGGACTCTGTCTTGCGCTATTGTTTCTTCTCGAGTTTGTCAACGCGGAGTAGCGTGTCGTCCCTTATGCCATTTATTTGCGGGGTGTTACTAGAATGCAAGAATACAAGCGGGTTACATCGATGAGAAGAGGACGAAATAATAATAAACCTGGAAGAAAACAAAAAACCTAAAGCTTCTCTATAATGGTTTTGACCTGGAAAGGGAATTATTGAAGAACGTAAACTTGTTCATCGTTCATTGCTTCTTTTCTTAGGGCAGAAAATGTGGGGGAAATAGAAAATGGCGACGTCTGTAATGAGCGCAGCACCTACGGAATGATAATACCAAAGCAACCGGGTCAACTTTAAATATTGACACATTTCTCATTGGTTTTCAAGATATCCGTCGGTATTGTTGGGGTGATAGGAAAACATGACAGTGTGCCTGGTATTAATGGGGATGAGATCGCAGAAGGTTAAAATCACATTATTCATCAAGCTATTATAGACTTCTACTGTTCAACACTCTCGTGGGACTAACATTATGTGAACTGTTCACCACCGGAAACAATCCGCCACATTCCCGGCATTGCGACACGGTTTTGCGTATTTTGGATCATCAATACTGTTTATGTCTTCGCGGTATATACCTACAATCTGTGCATATCTATTGAAAGGTACATAGCAGTTTGCATCCTATGTGGTATCGCGCCTATTTCTCACGTAAGAAAGCTAGAGCTCTGGGTATAATTGCCTGGGTAATTGCACCAACATGCAATTGTGTATGGGATGCCTCAGAGAGGTTACGATGACGGTAACTGCGTTTACATTCTTACTCAGATGTCAGTGCTGCTAAAGGGTGCTTCTATTGTTTTTGCTGGGAGTTTTTTATTCCGGCGTCATCATGGGATTTTGCTTTACACGAATATCTTTGGAGTTGAATTGCGAAGATTAAGCAAGCAAGAGCTGAAAGGCAATTTACTATTAGTTACCAACCGTTTCAATAAAGTCGCAGCCAACTGTGTACCTTGGAAATTGCTGCGGGAAAAATGTCATCATCGAGACAAAAAACGAAGCGCAATGATAAAACGAAGACATTCATCATGGTTTGTTGTTTACTTTTGTTTGGTCAAGCAATCAGTTTTGTTTCTTCAGTTCAATTTAGGAGGTTATGCGCACTTTGCAAACCAGGAATACCATGTCGCAATATGTGGCAATTTAAATTCGATTGCAACCCTTTTGTATACGTTCTTTCGTTAAGGACAATATCGTGGAAACTGCAAATCCACTTTTCAACTTTCCACTAGGTGTTGTAATTGGCACGCGCACCGAAAGGGTGTCGAATAGATTTTTACACCATTACATTTAAATGCTGGTATATCTTGAGTATAGAATAGTGAAATGAGAAGGAACCACAAGTACTGTCAATAAATACATCGTCGGCCGCGTCACATTGTGACGCATTCGACATTTGGACTTTTTTGAGGAAATTTGGCATTTACGTTCTTTGTACTATTCACATATTTATCAATTTTGAACCTCAAAGTGGCTAAATTAATAAAATATTGAGTAATAATTATGACGATTTACAAAACGTTAAATTTAGCGCACATCACATAACGACGTATTTGTCAAAAAATCTTTAATTCCCAGGCCCGTAGCATCGGACCTGAATTTTGAATATTAGCCGCGTCACAGAGTGACGGATTTGTGCGACGTATTTTGCCGTTCACGACACAAAATTGGTATTTGGTCGTTGTCACCAGTGTGACGATTTTGTTTAACATAATTTTGCATATCTAAATAAATTGGAAGCGTGAATTAGTTAAATATATTGAAATTTAACTTTCAGCGATTTACCGCCCTAGATTTTCTTTTTTTATAAAATTTGGGCAAAGTAAAATTGCAAAATTCCCAATAATTCATTATACATACCTACAATTCAGCAAACATATAAGATGGCCGCCCAGGACAAAATGATGAATTTTGACGGCGTTGTTTGTAACAAAGGTCCAACCTACTGGATTCATACCACCATGGATGTACATCAACGTAGGGTGTTGGCCTTTCTAACTTTCAAGGTTAGGGTAAACTGCAAAAAGGTAAATGTCCAAAAATAGGAAACAGTCGAAATGCATTTCTTTCTTCAAATTAATTATCATGAACTGTCATTTACCTCAAAGGAGTCCTACTTAGGAATATATAATGGAAGCCATTCGATTATAAATTTTGGCAAAATGGCCAAAAAAGGTCAAAATTGTCCAAAAATAGGTAATCAGTCGAAATACATTATTCTGCTAAAATAATGATTAGAAATTGTCCATTCACATTAAAAGAAGTCATATTAAGCGATAAAATGGAAGCCATCCGATTTATAGATTTGGGGGTAAATTGACCAAAAAGGATTACCTCAGTCCCAATACCTGTTTCTCAAACATTTTCAAGGAAAATTGCCAAGTTATATTACAAGGAACATCAATAAGTATACAATCTAAATGAACTGAACGCGTTCTGATACATGCGCGTAATTTTGGATGTTCCATTAACAGGGCCTGAACGTGTGATGTTATTCAGTAGAACCCCATTTGACAGCGTGTTCATGTTTAAGCCAGGTGTTCCAAGGTGTTCTAGTTCTGAACATCGCATTTAAATATTGCGACCATCTTTTAACATCATGTGTTCAAAAACAGATGACCTTTAGCGTTAAAGTGTGAACACCGTCGCGTCGTGTCGCGACAATAAATAAGTGTCGATAGGTCAATTAAGTACAAGTTTTGAATGAAAGGTTAGAGGCTGCATACACGAGCATAATAATTATTTGGTGGTAACGAAGTAAGTTGTGATCAGACCGTCTGATTGAACCCCGTTTTCTGGAGGCAACCATGGTCAGTGCGTTTGTCGAGCCATCAGACCTGGCTACTTGCCTCGGCCCACTACGGCAGCCAAGTCCTGGATATGCGTACTCCCCCCCTTGGTTCCGACGACTAAGCCTTTTGGGTATGCGTTCGACCATGTACCGCATATACCAATTATTGCTCTCACTTTGCATCAAAATAATTATCATTAAAGCGATGAAGCAAGTGTGCCATCAGGGAAATGGTTGAGCAAAATTGATAAAGGTTCGTGTGCATGTGTTCTGAAGGCATTTACGGATTTCGTACGGTATGTGCAATCTTGACAAGCCTTGAGTTGCGTCATAGGTCACAGAACATGGTAACATACCTTGAATTTTGATATGCAAATGATATTATTCCTCTATTAGATGGTTCTCAATTGGACATTGTAAATAATTTTTATTTCCGCGAGAATTATTCTAGGGCTAATGCCAAGTATTGTAAGTTTAGGATTATGTTAAAGGGGAAACCTCAAATAGAAGTGGATTGTAGTACGAATTCCAAGAGGGGCGAAGCGAGTGAATTCGAAAATACGAATCCACTCTTTTGAGAGGTAGTAACCAACTCATCAACATTTGAAACCTTTTGCCTATTTACTCACCTGAGAAGTAGGAATAAGACGTTGAAAGCTGTTAATTGGCAGGATAAGATTAATTATAATTATCGATTCTCCTTTTCACGAGTCCACACATCAGTACTGTGGGGATGCATACCGTTACATGCACATGTGCGTGTTTTGATGTTTCAGGTAACCCATTCTTGGACATATGGATACAGGTAAGCGTAGTTTCGAAAGCTCTTGCAAGGAGGAATGGATTTTTTTTGAAAATTAGGCAACAAAGTCACACCCAGATATCCAGGATAATATTAAGAGTCAACGGTAGTTATCCATATAGACGCAGATATCAAGCTAACTGCAGAATCATACACATTAAAAAACTTATTGAACGACCCGTCTCTAGGAGCATTTATATAACATGACAAAGAGATTACTTTTGAAATGTACTATTCCCCCCGGAGTAATGCCAAAGATTACAACCATTTACGACATGGTCCAGATTGCAGTCTATAAGTGGTGAATTGTTTCATTTTATACACCAAAAAATTGTCCGGGAGGGTAGGGGCCAACTCAACATATAAGACCATACGGATGACGTGGTCGTAAATATGGGTCTCATTTTCATTCAACCTTCTAGTATATAAAGACCCTTTTGTTCATGCATTTTAGTATAGTAGGTAGGGTGCCGCGGTTTTTAAATCTTATAAAATTTGTGGAAAATGGAGTACTCTGAGTCAAATTTCCTAAATCTAACCAAACTTTTGCTAATAACGGAAACTGTCGAAATTTTTGAGGAAAATGCATAATTTTGTGTTAATTTGTCCATAAGATCTCATTTCGTGTATAAGCATAGCTTTTTCATCAAATTGGTAAAATTATGGATTAGGTCATGTTTGCAGACGCTCGGTAGGCACGTCCCTACGCAAAGCAAATTTGAGATCCCCCCTGGAAATTGTCTCGGTTTCACGCTCGCAATCATTTTAAAATTGCGATTTATGGCATTGCAATTTTGATAAGTTTTTGAGTGTCTTAATCGACATTTTAAAAATGCAGACCCAAGAGTAAATAACGATAAAAAATCCAGGTAACACACTGACTTTTTTTTAACTAAAAATACAATTACGCTGAGGGTTTCGGGGCAAAAGAGCTGAGATAAAACCTTTTTTTGTTGGCTATATCTATTACAAGATGAAAAGTTCATATAGTGGCTTTGTTCGTGTACAGAATAGTCCATATGGCACTTTTACCACCCTCAATCAACCCTAACGTTTTGTGACCTCTGCTCCCCCTACAAACTTGGTGAAAAAACCCTATAGGACACGTGTAAAATATAAATGAACGTCCCCGCCAAATTGTTTTTTTTAGACATCACATTAGGACCGGTAAAATAGGCTAATCATAATATAGGAAATCAAAATGATTGAAAAAATATTAACATATTAATCACACCTCGATTGACAACCTCCGAGGCCATGTAAACTGCATTACAAACTCTAAATGATACCTTTTAACACGAGGCCTAAACAATTACCGAACTTTTACTTATTAACCTTTAAAGGGTAAACAGAATTAAAATCCGCCTTTTAAGAATTATAATTCTCTAAATTCCATCTGTAAGTAAATTAAATTCAAGCATAGGCCTAAAAATGTGAATAATTAATAACGAGAAAATTTGAAAGATTGAAATAAGTTAGAAAAGTTGCAAATTTAAAAATCAAAAAATATAATATTTTTCTTTTTTTAAGTTTTGTTAAGTATGTTGTTGTTTTTTATATCTTTTTGAAAAATACCTGACAAAGATTGCAGGCCTATAATAAGTAAAGAATTCTAAATACATGAATAGATCAACCATAGATATAAGACCGAATTAGGTGAACTTAAAAAAATCAAACATGTTAACACTGGAGTGCATTAGTTTTTAAAAAAACAACACGTGTACAAAATAATAAAAGTACAATCAAATATTTCAGAACAACACAAATAACTCTCTGTATCCAAGTCGTTATTTTTTCACATGATTTCTGTTTATGATTTTTGTAGACCCATTTTATATTCGTCACTACCGTAAAGACCACAACATGGTATCTATTTACTAAATCGTGAATCATTTCTACGAATCGTCCTGTTATACATGTTTAATGTGTGGGGTTAATCCCAGGAGTGTTCGGTAGATACGAATCCCACTTGACTGTAATCGTATAACGAATTCTACATTTTAACATTATAACGAAGATCGTAGAAATTAGCACACGTTTAAGTATAGAGTGACGTCCACGTGCAATGGTTTAGTGTTATCACCAGGTGATCTATCAAGGGTCTGAGGGAGGTCTGCTTTGTTTAAAATTTGGGACTGAGTTTGATCATAGTAACAGTCTTAAAAATATCCATAACGCTTGAACCCGTTCTCTGGGTGGATTCCAGGCCCAGTGTCTGTTGGGGATTGGAAGCATTAATAATGAAATCATGCGCTAATGCACAAGAACCCTTTAATACTTTTGCTCAACCATGTAAGAGAAGTGACATTTTGGACGCATTTAAACCATAACTGCATATTCCACCACCACATTGGGACACTGACTGTTTTTCCCATTTCGAGTTCTTTCTTCCCAAATCTCATTCTGACCTTGTTTGATGAAACCTAACAAAATTAAAATAAATATTCACCTGGCTACAAATGCCAAAACTTTTCATAAAGCTTTTAGTAATCATTCGCTCATCTTTTCTGGTTATTTTACGAAAAATATGAGGAAGTAAACCTTCACAGGGGTTAGGGTTTCAGGCCTTCAAAAGTCGAAGGGTAAGGGTGGTGGTTTGCTCACCCGTGGGAAATTTATAGTGCTTTTTTGAAAATATATGCACATTTTAACTCTACAACTCTTATTTTTATAGAAATTAGCTCTTTGTCAATCATTTAGAGCTGAAAACCCCGTAAATATCCGATTTCTAACTTTTTTTTTTTTTTTTTTTTTTTATTTCCCTGTACTTAGTTTGGCGGAAAGGAAAGAAACATACAGAATAGACCACCAAACCTCACTCACACAGCAACAATAGTGAACAGTAAACAAAAAAAAAGGAAAAAAATCAATTACTTAAACAATATACATATGCACATCATGAAAACCAAATATAGTAGAGATTATCGAAGGGAGTTTTTTTTTTTTAAATAAGAACAAAATTACAACGAGAAGGAGTCGCACTTGCAAGCAAAATCTAATGCCAGTTAGTTGAATCAATGAGAGCCGAAAAACACATAGGAAAGACTATATTTGTGTTGAAAATGAATTAAATAGTATTAAGGATTCTGATTCATATATTCCCATGGGGGTTTTCGTACCCGTGTCAATCCTCCGAAACCAGAAGTGCCAGTGCCTGCCACTCAACACGTACAATGACAATATAAACACTCTCTAATCACAAGCGCTGCAGGGACAGTATAACAATTGTTTTCCGCGTCCACTGCTGGCGTCCGTTTCCCACCCAACAGTTACATGGGTTCCCATTCTCCCCCGCGTTAACTTTTTTGGGGTTAAATTCCTTTCCAAAAACAAACAAACTCGTGCATCCCGAGGTTTTTATTAAAAAGATCAGTTGTTTCAACTAATCACGTGCCCCCAGAAATGTTCATGTGAAAATAAAAATCATAAAAATTCTTTGCTTTTTCATAGACTGTGTGGCGTATTAATGGAAACTATGTTTCACATGTTTTTTTTTAGTTTAAAAACGTCAAGTGACCTGGATATATTTCCCTTTAATTGTCGACCACATCAATAAACTACATTATATGAGTTTAAAGAAAACTATGGCGAAAATATCTATAATCTGACTCAAACTCCTTTATCAATGAGGCTTTGCCAAAAAGTTCCATGTTTTTATGAAATTTCGACAATGAGAGAGAGCAAACCGCCCAAGATTTGTTTACATAAATATATTTAGTTTTCTTGTGTAAGACTGGGTACATTTGGTACTGTTTCAAGAACTCTGCTCTGTAAGAATTAACTTTGCCAATAGTAATTGATATGTAAAGTCAAATCGTTTTAGAACCAAAAAGTATTCGCACGTTTTTTGTCATCTTGAAGTCCCTGGTTACATTAACTTTGCTTTTAATATCCATTTTCAAAGACAACCAAAACTCTTTTGAGAACACAGTCCACAACAAGTTTGTAATCTTTCCGGTTGAATTTTTCAAAATGACATGATATCTTGTACCATCCGCATCTTTCCTAATACGTACTTTGCAAGAATTCTTTGATTAATTCTATATTGAAAACCATCTTTAAACTTATATCGGGGACTGAGAAACTTAAAATTTAATATTGCCTATTTCCTTCCATTCATTGTCACTTATATTGCAAAACCCTTGCCATTTTTGTTATTCCAAGGAGGTGCAGAGAAACCTACAATATGTCGTAGAAAAAGTGTCAACCTTTCTTTTTGTTTAATCAGACCTCAACATTACTAGGCTGGAAAGGTGAATATATTTTTTCGGAGAAAAGTTTGAATCAGAAAATTAGCTTGTATTGCTCTAACAATACCAGTGTATTCCAAGTATTTGTTTTTAATAGAGTACTTTTCAATAAATTCAACACTTGACATAAAAGTACCATGTTTCTGTTAATAATCATTCACAAAGAAAACGCCCCTTTTCTCATGAACATAGTTTACGTTTGACCATCACTTTAAATTTTGTCATTCCAACGCAAAGATATTTTTGGCAATGCGATTAAATCCAAGTACTGATTCTTATAATACCCAAATAGGACCAGGCATACAGTGTGTCATACCATAACTGATTTTTCAACGTAGATTTTATTTTCTTAAGTCGATATTTTCCAAAATGAAACTGTTATCACCTTTCAGATTTGTAACAGAGATGGGAACAGTTGGACCATTTTTGGTTACCCGACAGCCTCCTATCCAATTTACTTACTTTCAGCAGCATTAATATGCATTCAACATTTGGCATTTTGCCGCCTCCATTTTCATAAGATGGTGACAACTATGTCGCTGTATCTTGTCTGATTTTCCTTCCAGTAAACTTAAATATCCCTATTTGTTTTTATAAATCATTACTTGGATTTGGGAGCATTTGGGTGATATAACTTAATTTAGGTAACAAAAGTGATTTACCACTAGACTGCTACCTAATACCGTAATTTCGTTTAGACCAGTGTATGCATTCTACATTCTCATGGAGTTCACGTGGTTTATTAGTGTTGATTGGTAACATTTCCGGGCAATTGGTTGTTAAAAGAAATACCTAAAGCTTGAAAATGCCATCAAAGTGCCATTTTCGTTTTGCAACTTTTCTCCATTTTCAGTATTTCGATGTTTATGGGACCCAATCCACACGGCTACCGGTTTATCGATGTTTTCTTTAACCCGCAAGCTCGTAAAAAATTGTAAAGTTTTTAATACATTTTCTAATGATCCGACCCATCTAGAAATAAAGTGGTATCGTCGCCATACTGTGAGTTTTAAAGGTCAATGTCATTAACGTCAATAACCAGTTATATCATTGTTGTTCTTATCAATGAACTAAAATTTCAGCACATAAATGAATATATATTTGATAAAGGATACACCTTGCTCTACAGCCTCTCAGAATTTTAAATATTTGAAATATTACCATTGACAGTAACAGCTGAAGGAGCGCTGTCATAAAGTCATCATCTTTGCAAATATCAAGGGCCACAGTTGAATTTTTAAGGTATCAAAGATAAATTTGTGTGAACTGTATCGAAGGCTTTTTCGAAATCAATAGCAACACATACCAGGGATACCGTTTAATAAGCTCTGTGTACTCATAGTCATAATGAGTCGAATATGCTCTCCAATAAATCTTTTTTGGATAAACCTGTTTGATCTTCAGAAATTATTTGGGTAAGACAGATTTAATACGATTTGCAATGCAGTAGAAGCTAATTTATATGAACGTTTAATGAGGGAGAATTGGCCTCCAATTTCCTAGAAATCTGTCGGGTTTTATCTCTCCTTTTGGAGAAGATGATTGCCCATTTTTCGTGTCGATGTAAATAACCACATTTAAAACCTCATTCATGCACGAAGAGGAAGCTAGAATCTTTATTCAAACATTTTATAAAATTCGACCGTAAGTCCATCAGTCAGGGTCCGGAGTCTATTGTTTTTCATACTTTTTTTAAAGGCATCTGTTAATTCGAGTAGGTGAATTTCCACCTCTATTTTTATCTGATGTGTTTTGATAGTTTTTAAATGTGAAGCCCGTTTAATATCATTGCAATATTACTTATATTATGCGATTTATTTTTTGTAATAATTTTTCATAAAATTCAACAGTTTCCTTTTAAGATATCTTCATGAGTTTAAGTTCAGAACCATCGGATTTCACTATCTATTCATTGTTTTGTTTAGCCAATTTCTCTTTTTCGAGGTTGAGAAATATTTTGTTGGTTTTTTCACCTTCTTCTATCCTTTTGACTTTTAGACTCACAAAGCAACCTGGGACTCTTTTCTTTCTAATTTCCTCAAGTGCAAGTTTGCTTCAGTCATTCATTATGAATGTTTTTATACATTGTAATTCATTGACACAGCTTCCTCATACATTTTTTCCAATTTTGTTATGCGATTATCAAGTATGTTTTCAGTCTTATCAGATCTTTTTTCCTCTTAGAGGAATTCCTAACTTTTTTTTTTAGCACAAAATTGGATTTCGCCGATCGATTTTCTGTGGAAAATAACAATTTCGGGACCCAATTTGCAGACTCGAGGACTTGATGACGTCATTCTGAGCCATACAGGTTAATGTTGGTACTTATTTTGATATCAAGGTAAAGAGGGGACCATAGCTATCCACTGAAAACAAAAATAATAAACATAGGTGCCATCGAATGCGTCGTATAGTATTTTTTTCATCGTGTATCAGACCACTATGAGTAGCCGTAAAGGTAGGCATTAATTAATAATTATGAAACAACTTTTATTTCCTTGCTCCCTCCAGAAAAGTGCATTATATTGGTTAACTCATTTTCAACTTAAGTTGGCGATGTGAAACATATGCCTGATTTAACAATTTGATAAGTGGGTACGAAGAGCTACTTACCTCATTGTGATAAACTTCATCACATTGGAATATCCAATACACTAATTTCACTGAGGGATTGTACATTTAAGGATAGCAATAAAACCTTAAGGAAACTTATTGCTGCATGCATACATTTAAATCAATCATAGTTTAAGTGATATTTTTTTTTCTGCCCACGTGGGACCATAAATCTTGAGATTCCCCTTCCAATCTGAGTTCATCTTGAGTTCCTCAGCCCAATGTGACGCCAAAATGGGAAATGGATTACCTAGACCTGTATCCACCATAATTATATTCCATTGAGTATTTTTAGAAAAGAGGCAAGTATGATGTTTACATATTTGACATTTTTAACCCTTTGGACATGTAACCCCAAAATGGGTCATTGAACAGGCTAGCACTTTATTGACGTACTCACTGTCATGGGAAGTAAATGAATTATGTTCCTTGAAGCTATTTGAGAAAAGAGATTGCTATGACTAATTTATTATTTTTGGGACAATTTGAACTTGTTGGGCATTTTGCCAATTTTGGACAAATTTGACTTGTTGGCCATTTTGACCCTACCACGTGTCAATTGAACTGATTTACTCTATTCAGTAATTATAGTTCTTTGGGAAGAAAGTTACATTTCCCATTTATGATTGTTGAGAAGGAACGATTTTGCTCATTTAGCAGAGACAAAGAAAATTTCTTTTAATTTGGACGTGTAAAACCATTGTTATAATGCCCATGCAGTTGAAAAGACTTCAAGTGTTATTTTGAGCCATATTTGTGTTGTCGATGTTTGTATGATGTATATCAATTGTCACTGATGTATCGGAATTAGTTTTATTTAATTTTAAAGAAAGCAGTGCAACTGTAAACGATTGACATACCACTAAAATGTTGCATGTGTTGGGTATTGATGGTGGAAAAACGTTAGCTCGACGAGGTAGAAATAAAAAAGAACAATATTCCTTTGATGCGATGCCTGTTAGCGTGGAGTTCGTGATGTTTGCGTTAGTTGCGTTAGTTACGAAAAATTTGTAAGGAAATTGCCAAAATCGCGGTTTTTTTCGGCCGTTTTTGCCATTAATTCAAGCCAAATTGGTATTTATTTGGCAATAATGGGTGCCAAAGTAAGCATACAACATGGTATCCTATGAAGAATAATTAAAAAAATACAAGTATTTGTTGCAGTAGATATACTTAATAAACGTTACCATTTTTTGGCAAGTTACACAGTAAAATATAGGAAAGGTGGCAACCACACCATACCTTCAGTGTTTGACGGGACGTCTGACACCCCATGGAAGGTGGTACCTCCAATTGTTTTCGCTAAAATGACCGCAAAAGGATGAATTACAATTACATAAAAGGCCTTAGATCGTAATTCGTTTGCGTTTTGTGCGACAGGGGATCATCCGTTAGGGGGGTGGTAACCCCCCCCCCCCCCCGGGTGGACGAGGGTTAAGCGGTTCTTGTAATAGAAGAGAAAATAAAATGAGTTTGTTTGTTAATTTTCCTTGAATTGGAGGGGCTACACTATACACTCTGGATTTGGTGTTTGCCCCCAAAGCCAAAAATTTGGAGGGTATGTGTTGTGTGTGTGTGTGTGGGCGGGGGGGGGGGGTGTTATGATTGACCCAAGTCTAACTTACTCGGTTTGGGGAACATTAACTTCAAGCCCCAGATGCATGGGTGGCTCTAGCGCGTGATTGATACTGCCTTGGTAGGGGTAGGTGCAGTTGTAAAAGACTGGCGCTATGATTTCCAGCGATCTGCTGCCAGAAGTAAAAGTATTCGATGATTCCTATGATCCTATTATTACTCTTCATAGACAACGGGGTATCATCCGCGTTCAAGGCAGAATTCAGTAAAAGGGTTTTTTCCGGACCAGTACGTTACGTACGTAACGTGAAAAAAGGTCTAAAGTCACCATAAGTCCGAAAACGAGTATATGTACTAAAATGTGAGTTTGCACATTTCGGGTCCATAATTCAAAATGCAAAAGGTCTGTTATGGACGTATTGTACTGGTCTTCCAACCAGGACCTTCAAATCTCGAAAATTGATAAAATATATGGAAGCATTATAGCAGTGTGCGGTTGAAGCCCAGCTATAGAAATCGAATGAAAAGTGAAGATCTTAGCACGTTGTTTTTTTTTTTTTTCAAACACGTTTTTTTTCTAACAGCTGCCCAAATGAGTTTCTAACCGCATAAAAGACACTGCTCCATTTTATTCTCAATTTTGAGTCAAATCCGCTCTAGCCGTTTGGATATTATAAGCAAAAAGTGTATTAAAATGGTCACTTAGATCTGAAGTTGGCTTTTACAGCGACTTAAGGTAAATTAATATGCAATGTTCTTTCGCGTGCTTTTTTAAATGCAGGGTCCCATTTTTAGTCACCAGGCCCGGGGCAACTCTAGGAGGCCCTGATTAGTATATAGTGGTGGCAATGACGGTACAGACTTCAGAATATAAAGAACATTGACAAATAAATTATATACTTCTATAAAAATTTATAAATTAATTCTATAAACAAACTAATTGAACAGATGGTTATAGTCAAGTCAAGACAAGTTGTTAAAATATTTTTCTCTTTGAAGGATTTCGTTTACAAGAACCTCCTTGTTTGGGCTATCTTTCTGTCACAGAGCTTCGTAATTTTAGATAATAGTTCAATCCAAGTGGTTTTCAACACAATAAAGCTAGAGTCTCAGCCCTTACCCTTATATCATTATATTATGGGTACAGTTTACACAGTTTCTTTTCCCTAAGGACTCAAACTTTCCACTATCACTCCAAAAAATGTTGAGTAAAAAATTATCACAGCTCTTAATGTTGAGTAAAATCTTAGTCAAAGTTGAGTAAACCTTACACAAAGCTGAGTATATTTTACGCAACAATGACTAAGCTTTATAGTCAACAATGAGTAAGGTTTACTCAACTTTGACTAAGATTTTACTCAACATTAAGAGCTGTGACATTTTTACTCAACATGAGTAAAATATTTTTTACAGTGTAATGAAAAGTATTGATATAGGGGATTCAAAGCTTTTTAAAGGCAACTTGCTGATGAGTAGATACGCTCCAACTCCTCTACCCCTATGGGATGATACCCGGCCAATGCAAAAAACTTTCTTAGATTCAGAGAAAGTCCATCAAAAACTCAAAGGATTGAGCCTCCTATATACCCATGTTGAAGGTTTCGCTTTGTTTACTGCAAGAAGCTGCTGCAGGTCCCACACTTAATTTTACTTTTTACCACGGCCCTTAGGAAAAGCAGTTGAAATTGCTTCATAGGCTTATAAATTACGTTTTCCATATAAAATTTTTTTAATTTTTTTAATTTTTTTAATTTTTTTAATTTTTTTAATTTTTTTAATTTTTTTAATTTTTTTAATTTTTTTACTCTTTTTACTCTCTTTTACTTGACGCGGCCCCAAGTGCCCAATTCCACGGCCCATGTGGAAAAATTCCACAGCATGTCTATGGTCAGTCCGCCTATGCTTTCTTCTCGCCCCTTTCGTCATTATTCATATTATCTTCATACATAGGCATCACATATACGCAAGATGATTAATTATGGACATGTAATTAAAATATGCGGCTTTTAAACAATGTATCCCCCGGTACTTTAATTGGGATAAAACAAAAACAACTAATTCACTCTATTTTGATGCTGGCCAAAGCCCTGGTCTTTGCGCCTTTTTCAAACAGGTCTTTGCGCCTACGGAAATAGGCAGCACAACATGACATCCAAAAAACTAATATATTAATCTAATAAACTCGGCTCTTCTTTAGCTGTAACCTATTTTCAACAATCTGCAATGAGATGGTCTGGATATTGTCAACTGAAAAAAAAATCATTTCACATGGTTCCATTACCTTAAGGACAGCTGTATTAGTTGATTTGCTAAATCAGAAAATTGAAAAGAAAAAAAAATTTGGGTCAGCAGTATAGGTATCCTAACATACCCTGCAAAGCGATAAGACAAATGAACCTCATAAAGATAAATTGAAAATTTAAGTCATTACTGTCCGTACGACATTTCCTACAACACTAATTGAATGAGGGATTCATATCTTTGAACACTGCCGTTGTTTTGCCTTTCTGACAATTTTGATTAGGAAAATATAACTTTTCTTACAGACTTACCTTCACTTTTAAGCTATTCCTTCAAATTTCAAAGGGTTTGACCTTTCGGGTTGATCAATTTGGATCCACTTTTGCTGATTGATTGTTGTTTGGTGGGGGGGGGGATACAGTTCGGTCTCGTGTGTCAACTTATCCTTAGAATGGCCCGTTTTCTTTCGGAGTGGAGGGAGAGAGAGAGCGAGAGAGAGAAAGAGAGAGAGAGAGGATTTTGCAAAATATAGGAGATGTTTAAGTTTTGTAGACACTATATACATACAAGTACTGGGTCATTATCGTCTTGTTGATACCATGGTAACGTCCAATATTTATCAAACACAATTACGTAAAGCGTATTTTTCCTAGTTAAGACATCGTTGTAATTATGGTCTTCATTCTTGAACTCCGGCAACTTAATTGATATGTAAAAACTAACATAATTTTTTTTGAGTATCAACAAGTATCAATTAACGAAGCATCGACAATTTATTATTAAACACAATATACTAAAACGTATTTTTGTCATGGTTAAAGGAACTCGTGTAATTAAATCATGGTCATTCATTCCATCCTTGACCCAATCCTTCCCTGGTAAAGTTAATTGAGGCGTTATAACTACATAATTTGTTTGAGTGCAACAACAAAGGTCATTGTCACCGGGCTAAGGAAGACCTGTATGGAAATGTATGGTTGCTAGGATCGATAGCCCGTATTCATAACAATAGGCAATTACTAACTAGTTGAAAATATTAGTAAAAGCATAAAGGATTGACATAGTAATTGCTAAAAACAACGGGGTCCCCCCCCCCCAGCCCGATTACGCCTCCTCAAATTTGCATTTGTACAGGGGTCAAAATCAGAAGTTGCTCCAATTTTAGTAAAAAATCATAGAAGTTGTTCATCTAGCTTAATGTGTCAAATAAGGAATAGTTTGTAGCATCTGCAATGCATAGTTATCATGTTATGCGACAAAATAGGTCATAGGGCAACATAAATCAATTGGCGTTGGCCTTCTTTGACCCTTATCTCGGTAAGTACACATTTAACATTATCAAAACTATACTTTTTGAAGTCCTCTCTCCTCTGGCAATAATTTGCAAGTATTTAAAATATACTCAGATGTTGACCCCTGTACAAATTTGAGATTGACCTTTTTTACCATTTTACCCTATAACTCCAAAAGCAATGATCGTAGGTGGTACAAACTATACATTTTTGGAATCCTTATGACTAGATGGACAATATGACATACATATCAACTTGATTGGAACATTTTGACCCCTTCGTAACCGTAAATTGGCCCTAATTGTTACACTTGCAATTGTTGCATGCTGTCATTTTGGAGTCTTCGCTGTGATAGTCCATGAGCTGCCATAATCAGATTTTCGGTTCGTTGCACCCAATTGGTGATTAATTTTTTCCATGTACCACCTTGAAGGGGATGTTCCCTGACTATGATTAGGTATGTTTCCGCACGAAAAGGCTGCAATTAGCGTGTCCTGCCAATTTCAAAATGGCCGCCATTATTTTAAGTAAAACCGCCATTATAATTTCATTACAGATAGAAATTTTATCCACAACTACACAAAATCAAGTTGTAACTTGGAAAGGGGCTTACAGATTAGGCGTCCAAGATGGTGTGAAAGTATTATAGTCCGACGGGGCCACCAGTCCGGCGCTCCATAAACGGATAAAGCGTGAAACTAATGATGCCGCAAGAGTCAAGTGACTCGAGTGCCCTGTGCGTACCGTTGTAGCCGGGACTGTGAGAGTACGGCGGACATAATTACTTCTACACCATTGTACACAGGAGCTATTTCATATACTTTTGAGGTAATTACAAAATATGGTTTCATGTCTCAAAAGTGGGCAAAGCCTCACATGGTTACGTTAATCCATCACCGTTTCAAAAAGGCCACGGAAATTTGCAACAGTGTGAACAATAAATGAAGAACGGTCAGATGCCTTCGTGTTTGCCGTATGCAATATAGTGATGGGTGAGGTCAATGTTAAAATTAAAAGCAAAATAGCGATAGTGATGGACTAAGCGATCTTGATATAACTGATTATTGTCACAAATGGACATGGTTTAGACTATTTCCCCACTGCGCATTATTCCAGACGGATACTTCTGCCCTGCCATTATCGATGTTCCTATTAGTGCAGAGTAAACTGGTTTTTTTCAGGGACCTAAAAATTTTGTATATAGTTTTTTTATGATTGATTTGTAGAGCCTGAGGTTTTCTTTCAGGATCTGCCGGGGGCCTTTGTCCACCCTTGAGGGTTTTGAGAAATTCAAGATTGGCGCCAAGATGGCCGCCGCTACATATTATCAGCTATAACTCCCTTTATTTCACCTAGGATAACAATTTTGGGTCTAGTCATATGTTTTGGGGGTCAGGTAATCCCATTAAGACCATTGCCAAAGACCATTGAAGGTTAACAATCATGATTAATCCAAGATGGCCCGCCAATATGGCCTCCAAAATAATGGTTTCAGCTGTGAACAACCTGCTCTTTGTCCTATTGTGGTATTTTTCGGGTCTAATAACATGTTTGGGGAAGCAATCCATTGAAATCATTGCGATACCATTGGTGGTTCACATCATAGTTCAATCCAAGATGGCGTCACTAAGGCAACACAAGTACGAATAAGGAGCCATATGACACTACAGGATTGCATATGTACCTAATATATAGAGGTGTCCAGTACACGTTTAAATGTCAAGTACCCCATTAAAACCCGTACAAGACCAGTGAGGGAACGGGCGTTATGGTCAAAAAGATGGCTGCCAATCTGGTCGCCAGCTTATGCTTGAGCTAGAAGACGGGCTTCATAATTAGTTATAGTGGTACTTGTGGTCTATTATATTATGCATATTAAGTTACAACGGTACTTGTGAGTGGACAATGAAACATGTTCATTCGTTGTTTGGGTCAGAAATGCATGATGAAACTCACTTAAAGGGTCAGCTGAGCATGAATCATGGTGAAATAGATTATCACAATCCTGTGAATGCAAGGATCATACATTAATTATTAGTACATGTTATTAATTGTAACTCAATCAAACTCTTGGCTTCATTCATATACTCAATCCAATTTTCAATAACCGAAGCTGTTGCTTTATTTCAACAACTGGCAATGATTGGAGAAAAGAAGTTAAAATAACAAGTGTTCATTAACAAGTGTTCATTTAAAGCTTACCACTCCATTCATAGCTTGGAAAGAACACAGTTTAAGCGGTACGTTTTTTGGTAGCCAAAATTGCATTCTGATTAGGTGGGTCAGTTGTGCTTTCCGCGGAACATGGCGGGCTAGTTCACACGGTGTGTTACAAATGTAGATGGAGAGCCTATCAGCAGCTCTCAAGGGACGCAATCGGGGCCGGGGAGAGCATCCACTCTTGCTTAACAGGTGCTTACCCCCACACTCGATACATCTTCACACAGGGATGGCTCGGTTTTTCTATATCGACCGCTGTTCTATCAGTTACAGTGCCTCCCGTTCGGATTGCCGACAGCGCCCCGCAGTCGATCACCAGGATAGTGAAGGCTGTAACAGAGTTCCTCAGGCGGAGAAGCCATGTCGCCTTCGTCTACCTGGCGATGGCTCCTGGCAGCGCCTTACAGGGAAAACAGCTTCAGCACTCCTCGCAGAGCATCGACTTTTTAGGGCGACGCTGATCTGTCAAAACGGGGGAAATAGCGTTTTCCGACCGCCGAGCGCCTCGCATCCACGACGCAGGCGCCAGGACCCTCATGAAACTCCACCAAGCACCGACAATGCTTGTGACTAGACTATTCTGGGCTTCACAGCCGTATGCAGGTGGCAAAACGTTGAGAATTTGCATGCGAGTAGTATAGCTGCACGTCTATCGCGGTTCAATATTCGCCGAGCCCGGATGTCCAAGAGTATTCCAGACGTCCCACAAGTAAGAAGAGCGATAGCGTGGTGGTCTCAGCCAAATAATCCCCGCCGGGAGAAACTATTCACATCAAGACCCTCATCTTTCTCATGACGACGCCCATCAAAGAGCGGGTGGAGCCCAAGTAGGAGGACACTCGCCTATCGGGGGACTTGGACAAGGAATTTGACCAAGCATCACATATCACGGTGGAGCTGTGGGCAGTTCATCTGGTACTGGGACACTCTCATTGTCAAGGGAGGTCACGCCCTAGGCCAGTGCGGCAACATGTCGGTCGTCTCCCCATTGTAACAAGCAGGAGGATAGGGAGTCGCACCATTTGCCTATAGACAGTCCTGGAGTGGCGTTACAGTCATCACACCACCCTGACGGCCGTTCACCTTTTTCCCGGAAGACAAAACCCGGGAAGATGCCAGGTCGGGGAAGCAGGACCTTTGAGAGTCCAGGGGTCGTCGGGGGAGTAGCACCTCAACCCCAAGATATGCCACTGAATGGACGTCAAACAGGCTGGATCACCCCCACGGGAACCTGTTCCGCAAGCGCATCAACGCCCAGCTCTCGACAACTGCTCGTGAGGCAAGGTCCACCACGGATATTGGTCTCCCCGTCATCGGGGCCCCACTACCGTTATTACGGCCGGGCCGTACCGTTCACGGGGATACGTAGAAATGGATATTGGCTTTCCCGTCACTCGGGGGCCCCAATACCGTTATTACGGCCGGGCCTTCCGGACAAGGGGATCGCCCTAAGTCCTTGAGTTCTTCCCAAGCTCACCGAGACAAGAAACTGCCGCATGATTCTGTGTGGCCGATTGGCCTTGAAATCGTGCGTTTCCAAGATTCGGTCTCTGCTTTACGCCAACCTGTTGACTCTCCTTTGAGGAATGACCTGGTCAAGACCCCGGAGGGTCCCCTTCTGATGGAGACTCTGAAGGGGATCAACAGACTGCATGGCTAGTCTCATCAAGCCCTACAGAGCAGCAGGCCTTCTGCCCAAGCTGCCCATATGACTGGAGAGGCAAGGAGACCTTACAAACAAGGAGGATTTAATTCCAGACTGTGCAGTCCGGTATGGTGCAGGAATCGCCCAGTGGACCCTCGGCGAGCAACTCTCTCAGCAATCCATCTGGGGATTTGGCGGAGGCTCACCGGGGCATCCACCGTGTCTAACTCGGCAGCGCTTCATGATCTCATCAAGGGAATTGTGCTTCAACGGCCGCACGAACGGTCTTCTGTGCCAGATTGGGACCGCCATCAGTCTCCGCATATTACATCCCCTTAGGAGCCTCTTCTCTAGGCGTCTTAGTGGACACCACCAAGAAGAGACTCTCCCTTGTCGCCGCAGAACAGGCAGCAGAGTATCGGACATCCTTGCTTGTCTATAGCAGAGAATCACTCACCTTAAGAGGGAACGCCGCACGCTTTCTTCCTCGAGCAGTTTTTCCTGGCCAAGAATCAACCACTTCAGATCGGCCGATCCGCTCCCAGATCTCCCGACAAGCTTCGGGCCGATGAAGGACCCTGGTGTCCAGGTAGAGCCTTGAAGTTTTAGCTTCAGCAAGACCCAGCCCTAGGGGGCCCCACAACTCAGAAGCCGTTTCGCCGGCCTCCAAGACGACATTAGCCGGATGGATCATGGAAGTCATCAAGGAGAGCCTCGCTAGCAGGAGGCTCGTCGGACGGGGACACACATAGCAGCTCACGACGTAAGATCTCAGGCGGCTATTTGGGCCTCCTTCCGGAGCGTTATCCAGATTACCAGACGCAATGGGATGGGCGGGTTCTCGATACATTCTAGTAACGCAGCGGTTTGAAGGCAGCTAGGATCCTTTAATCGGCTTCTGTCCCCACAGCAAGGCTCCACATCTTCCAGTCGCCACAACTCTCAGTAGCACTTTACCACTTGGAAGTCGGTAAGTCACACTATTTATCAATTGGTTTGTTCAACCTTCTCCGGCGAGACCATATCACCATAGATGCCGCTTGCCTTTTGGCCCGAGCACTCTGGTATACGGGTTGACTATAACCACGTGCATACTGGGGCTAATTAGCTTGAATGGAAGTATTACGGGTTATGGTGATTTCCCCTCTCCCCAGGGGAGAGTCATATCACCAGAATCTCCGGAGACGTACCATCAAGCGGGACGCTGCGCCGCCCAGGCGGGGCTCACGGTGTTTGCTCTTCCGCCGGAGTCAACCCGGTCGGAAAGAAGCATACCAAATGAGCCAGAAGTCAGTTGTTTCTAAATCATCGCCCCGATGCGGCGCAGTCAGGGTCGTTGAACTTCCAGTGGGTAGGAACGTCGGTAACTTGCTATACAGTGAAAAAAAACAAGTTTGAAGACATAAACAGTTTGAAGCAGGTTTCAGTCTCACCAAGTCTTTCACCTCACTTTTCAGGGTTTCAGCTAATTGTCAGGTTTTGTCGGTCAAGTTGCATTTGTGTTCTTATTTTCGGTCATTTTATTAGCACTGTACCCTGTTTTTATGCAGTTTTCAGTGTTCTTTGGCTTTCAGACTTTTCGGCGTTCTTGTTGCTAAGAGTCAGTTTCAAGGTAAGTGTGAAAATTGGCAGGGACTTATTGACAGGGCATCTTAATATTATGTAATGTGATCCCTGACTAAACCTTTGGGTCGGAAATAGGTGGTTCAATTTACCCTGTAATAAGACAGCAGCATTACCACAGCAAACCAGAGTAGGATTTGACTCAAGATAATTATAGCAATATAAATTTCACCACAATGCCACTGCCTCATCAATTCTTTGAAAAGCTCATTACATACTATGACCCAAACAAAACATATATAACTAGACACCACAAATACGCATAAAAAGACATTTTGGCGGCCACATTGGTGGCCATATGGCGGGTATCTTGGATTGATCATAATGTGAGCCCTTAATTTGCGATTGATTTTAATCTGCTAACATGTGACAATACGTCCACGTAGGATAAACAAAGGTTAACAAAAAAATAAAAAATTAAATGAAATTAAAGCTAAAAAATAAGTTAATTGGCAGCCATATGGCGGCCATCTTGGATTGATCATGCTGTGAACCCTCCGGAGCTCTTGTGATTGATTCTAATGGATTGGTTGACCCAAAAAATAAATAGGGAAACCCATTTTATCATCCAAGTTAAGTTTAAAGATGAAAATATGTATTGGTGGCCCTTATTGGCGGCCATATTGGCGGCTCTGGATGATCATGATTTGAACCCTCCTTGGTCTTGAAAATGGTCTTATATTTACCTTGATCCCAAAAAACATATGACTAGACACCAAATTATATTGTAGGTTGAATATAAAGGGAGTTATAGCTGAAATATGTAATGGCGGCCACTTATCAATTCAATCAAGTATCAATCAAGCAATTCAATCAATCATGATTTCCATCTCCAAATAAATATTAGACATTGTAAATATAAGTAGGTACAAAATCTATTACAAAAGAAAAAAGGATGTGAAGAGATGTGGATACCACATAGACGCAGAGCGGATAGCTGTGGTAACCAAAAAAAAAAAAAAAAGGTTTCAAGAGAAAACAAAGTCAGAAACATAAACAAATTACATAGCAATTCCAGACGTGAAAACCCCTCCCTGAACCAAATACTATCATAACCCACCATTCCCCCTACAACAAATAAAAAGACATACAAACAGGATACATTAACAACATACTAGTATTAAATAACCATATACGCGATAGACAAAAGACGAAATGCCATTATTGAAGAAGCAAATGGACAAATCGGTGAGAAAAAGTTTGATTTGTAAAAAGCTGCTGATTGTAAAAGATGAAAAAGTGGAGGGAAATATTTAATGATAATGATTAAAATATGAGCTTTCGTGCGGTTTTGAACTTGAATATAAAGGGGGGGACAAACATATTTTTAGGGAAGGGTTTAGTGAGTTCTAGAGTAAGGCACCTTGTGATATAGTGTTCGGCAAGTAGAGTGTCGGAGTTAGTGAATGTATTGTCGTGTTCCAATGAAGTAAGTATAAAACATCATTGGTAACAAACCGTGACTAGATTTAAAATAAAGATTAAAAGATGATATTGTAATACTCGTGAATAAGGGTGTCAGGGGGAAATAAATGAGGATCGGTATGAGCTAACCACAGGGAGTTGTTACAGGTTCTATAAACGCGTTTTTGCATAAGAAACGCGATCTAGATTAGTGTGTTTTGTCTGCCAATATTATGGCACAATAGCTGAGATAGGGAAGAACAAATGTTATAAGGGTGCGGAAGGAGTGAGTTTGTGAGGATATAAGGGCAGCATCTTGATGTCAGATGTGAAACCCGTCATTGGTCTTGAAACGGGTCTTAAAAATTGTTATTTGACCCCCAAAACATATGATAGGACACCAAAATTATTATTATAGGTTGAATATGAAGGGAGTTATAGCCTGAAAATAGGTAATGGTGGCCATCGGGACGCCATCTTGATTATCAAAACCCTCAAGGGTGGACAAAGGCCACCCGGCAGATTCTGAAAAGGACCCCTCCAGCTATACAAATCAATCATAAAATCATTTGAAAAATATATACAAAAATTTTTAGGTTCAGTCAGGGTTCCGCCGGACTATATAGCCCGTTACCCTATCATACAATGTCGCGATTGCGGGATCCCGAAATTTCAATTCCAATCAATTTTTGTGTGATCAATTAAATTTATTTACTATGCAAGCCCCCCCCCCCAAAATAGAAAGTAATTAAAAAGTATATAAGTTACACAAGGTTTAGCAGGTAAGGGCAAAATAACATTAGATCGACATAATGATCACCAAAATGTATAAACGAGTGAATACAAGACCAACTGAGAATATAAGATTGAAACAAAAGTGCAGACAAAAAGGACAAGACAAGTGAGACATGAGTACTAGCACCCAAGGGTTAAAGTAAATGAAAAGAAACCTGGGACAATAATGGAAATGATATCAAGGCATATACTTTGATTTATGGAATGAACAGAATGAATGGTATTTGTTGGAATAATATTCCATAATTGAGGACCGTGTTTTGTAATGGTGTTCCTTACAAGGTCAGTGTGGTTTGTAGAAGGTTAATTTTGAGGATTTATGGTTAGTTGGTGATTGTGTCCTCCTACAATATACTAAATTTGGTTACTGTGTCTCATCTCTCGAAAAAAAATATGCCAAATGTTGATTTTGTTGCAATTTTGATGCAATGTGCATTACTTGGGTACTTAGGTCATGAGAAAAAAATATGAAGGTGTCGGACATTCTAAAGTAGACTACATTGTTTTTTATTTTTGTATTGTTGTAGTACTTATGTGTGTATATGATCGGTTTATATTGTAGAGTTTGGTATAAGATGACATTGTGGGGAAAACTTTTGTTTCTCCTTGCGGGTTTTTTAAAACAACATGCAAGCCTACCCCCTGCACCGTGTGTCCCAAAAATTGGAGACAATAACGGGGAGTCAATAACATTAATACTCAATGAACAATGAATGTTTCATCGGTATTCCCATAGTAGGGGATCCCTGGGTGGCATATTGAGGGAACCCCTACTCAAGATACACTAAAAGGTTTGAGAAGTGTTTTTGGTGGACAATTCGAGGG
>JAMKCH010085159.1:0-59726 GCA_023653785.1 Ophioderma brevispina
CAAAGGTCAACAAAGGTCAAGGTCAACAACAAAATTAAGTCAAAGGTAGACAAATTGATTTAGTGAAAATCGGAACAAATCACTACTCTACGTTGATGCAATGTAAAACATTTTACACCACTTCAAGTTCTAATAACTTGCTCAGTGCTAACACAATTTTGTCTAACCACATAGTGGAAAGTCCTACTACAAAAATATATTTTGACAAGTCTCTGTGGGAATACCGGGAAAAATCCAGTTTGTACTCTTTGCCACTTTGATTAAAAAATGCAATGTTGCGCCGCAGGCGGAGTGCCATCTCTCTGTCATTGGCGTTGGGGCCAGGCTCCCTCAATAATGTTTGCTGTGGGGGGGATGCCACTCCTCCTGCACAGCAAGTCTGTTTGACATTCCCAGCATATGCTTGGTACATTTAGACTCCGGGGTGGAGAGAGGCAAGCAAGGGGTTAGGTTAAAGTGCCTTGCCCAAGTGCACAAACCATTGGCGACCGAGGGGCTCGAAAACAAAACCTTTCACTTACAGTGCTCAAGTTATCGAGATTCCTCGATAAAACATGTGGAAGGGTATTATAAAATGCTTGCCTTTGTGTACATAGGAGGTGTAAATGCTTATGAGGCGAGCGCTGATCCACTTCACCACATGTGTCCTCACATGGTGGATGGATGACCTGCACTTCAGCTGATGATGCCACATGGCATGACTCAATCTGTTCAACAAGTACTGAAGTATGAGGTTGTGACCCAGAGGTTTCTGCCAGTGCATATTAGAGCTGTGAAGCGTCACCTATCGTATGTGACTGGGGGGACATGGTGACCCTTATCCCCTATGGTTTTTTTGCTGGGGGCCATGGTGCCCCTTGCACTCTTAAGTGATATAGTCCCAAGATAAGCGGCCGTGCACGGCTTAATCAGATTCTTGCAGTTTAAACCCACAGTAGACGTAGTAGCACCTAAGGGGGGGTGGATGTAAAATTCGGGAAATGCTGAATTTCAACCAAATTACTTCAGCACAACTCTTGCAGACTTGGTCAATGAGGAATCTTGTTTACGAGAACCGCGAGAGGTTATGTACAGGGGATGTTAGCTCAAATGATAAGTAGAGACACAAGCTGAGAGGCACGGGTATCGACCCTACTGTTGGATTTACATGTTCATAGTTGCTCTATCTGACACCAATGTCGCTGTCACACATAATCTAACTTTAACTAAACTAACACACCTGTACAACTATTCTTATACCTCCTTCAAATATTATACAACCAATCTCTTGAAGGATATGTAAGGACCCTAAGGGTAGTTCCATTTTACCAATCGCTGTTCTAATATTAGCATAATTCACAGAAGGTGTTTTGAAAATAAACATTAATAAAGTAATACAATACAAGGAAACTGAATAATAACTACAATGGCAAGTGTCCTTAAGGTTTCGGAGAGAACCATGCAAGTAAGGTAAATAATCAACTGTCTGAGGCCCCTTATATATGTGCTTATCCTTTTACAATGCAGGCAATAACTATATAAACTTTCTACGCTTTCATCTTTGATTCCAATTTCAATGTCTCATACTTTGCACAATATTAGTATATTAGCTTGGTGAAGTACCCCCTTCCTTGCAAAAACAAAACCTCAGGTTTTGCTTATTATATTTAAACCAAATGTTTATGTGCAATTTACATCTCAACAGACATTAAGTAATTTCTATTCCTAAAAATGTGCAGAAGTACTGAACAATTGTTAATAGAATTAAATTTGAAGTCTTTTCCCTAAGCAAAAGACTGACATGTTTCTTTAAAACCTGTAGCAAAACTTAAACATACAGGTATAATCGCATCATGCATTATTGCAATTCTGTATATCTAACACTTTTCTTTTACAAGTTCAAGGTACATTCTCAATCTGAAACACACATCGTCCTTGTCGACTGGTTAAGGTTTAATAAACTAAGAGGGATAATCTTGTTGAACTTCTAAAAGTTAATCATGAATGTTAGCATTTTGTTTTTTGAAAATTTGGAATCGCATTATAGTTTCAATATTTGGGTCCTTGGCATTTGGCACAAAACAAATAAAATTTTTACATGTACATCATAATACTTTTTTTTCTTGATTCTCTAATTCCTAATGTGTGACTTCACTAAGTTATAGCTTATCACGTTTGCGGGACAAGGTTGTATTTGGGGCCTTTTGCCTGATGGATACACCCAAATCCATACTCATTTTTAACCTGTGCCGCCGCCAGGTTTATGGCCTATTGGACTGATCAACAAAGGTATAGCTCATACATTGTGAGATTCAGGTCGAATGCACAAGGACTAAACCAGAAATATCCTATACAAACATTATTTGTTGACTCCATACCATCAAAAAAACAATATCAAAAAACCTGAAATACACGTATGCAGAATCACTAGCGTACCCAGCCAGGGTTTGCACAAAATTATTAAAAAATCGGCATCTTTTTGCTTAGAGGTCCCCTGCACCCTGCCTGCACCACTAGTCTTTTTGGATCTGGGGTACCCCTATGCATATATATATTTTAATTGAAAATCTAATGTTAATGTATGAAGTATTCACAAATGTAGGTATAAGTTATGGGTAGTTATTACACATTAAAAAATTAAAATTTGCTATTCATATTATACAATGATTCTGTTTCGGTAAACATGCCTATCTGTACATTTCCACATCATTGGTACGAACTCATTACAATAGACCAAATTTTACAACATTAAATCAACATAAGAATTAACATTTAAAATTATGAGACATTTTAGTAATTTTCAGTTGGCCAAAGTTCAGTTCATAATATTCTTCATGGTGTTTTCTCCTGGAACTTACTTTTCTTCTGAGTAGAAGAGCAAGAATTACGGATTCTATGCTGAAATTCACCACAACTTGGACATGCTTCTATGGTTCTCCATATGGGTCAGATCGATGTCTGCAGGTTAACTTCATTACCAGGACTATTGCATCCACACACAAAGTTCCTCGTTGATTTTTCTTCTTGCATGGCTGATCAGTGACTTCATGGCTGACAAGGAAGGTCAGGACTTTTGGGACTCCTTTATTCCCAAGGATAAGAGAATTCATGTTTTTACACCATACAGGTTATTGACCGGCGCCCGTTGCTCGCCGTTGCTAACAGACAGTACCGACATTATAGCTCAATATGGTAGCGGGTGTCTCACAACCCCGGCATGACTTGTAGTATCACTCTTCTTAAATAAAGCATTGATAGTGTTTTCATCGTTATATTCTGAGTTAGGATTCCTTATCTCAATCTTCTGCTAAGTGGTTTTCAAGTTCGCCATCAAGGGAGACTCGTATGTTGGTGCGCGTCAGCTTCATCCAATTTTAGAACAGTTTTTCAAGTGCTCCATCAAGTAGCATTCTCCGCCAAATAAATTTGGATTTACCATCAAATAAATGCGGAACCCCACCAAATATAACAGCCGAGGTTATGGACAGGGGATATTAGTCAAAATGATGAGTTGAGTAGAGACCACCAAATAGAGGCACGGGTATCGACCCTACTGTTTATTTACATGTTCATAGTTGATCTATCTGACACCAATGTCGCTGTCACACTATAACTCTAACTTTAACTAACTAACCCCCCCCCCCCACACTTCTGTTACAACTATCTTTATACCTCCTCAAATATTATACAACCAATCATCTGAAGGATGATGTAATGACCCTAAGGGTAGTTCCACTTTTAAACCAATAGCTGTTCTAGATATTAGCATAATTCACAAGGACTGGTTGTAATGGAAATAAACATTAATAAGGTAATACAATACACGAAACTGAATAATAACTACAATAGAAGTGTGTCCTTCCAGGGTTAGGAAGAGACCATGCAAGTAAGGTAAATAATTCAACGTCTGATGGCATCTATATGTGCTTATCCTTGTACAATGCAGACAATAACTATATAAAACTCTTCTCCATTATAATCTTTGCATTCCAATTTCCCTGTCTCATCCTTGCACCATATTAGTATATTAGCTTGCGTGACATTACTCTACGCATCCTGCAATGGACACTGGCCTCTCATCTGAAAGATGTTAACCACTGGTCAAATTCTCCTGCATACATTTACCAGGAATCCTTGACCAAGATTGTGCCATCAATGTGATCTATACTGTGCAGAACGTGGAGTAAAACACAGTGCGGACTTCTTGGATGCATCAAGATCTAAAAAGCTCTACACCAAAATGTGTGCAAGTTGTTGAGCAAGAGCCACAAGAACATGCCGGATTTCCAAAAGCGCCAGAAATCAAACACAGATGGACTAAAAATCAGACTAAATTCATACAATTGTAAGTGTTTAAATGACATAGGATTATACTCTGGTTAACCTAAGGCAGCTATACTTGATGCAGAAATCAGACTACAACATAGCTGACATTTGCAAAAAAAGTGCAGTGGCTTTAGAATGGGTCTCTGTAACCCTTTGATTGATATTATTACCACTATTATAATACGGCAGCCATTTTAAGCCATTTAAAGTATATGTGTAAAATAGCTTGCCTTATGAAATTGCATGCTTGCTTCTTTTTCACTTTATGGATGTAGTGGCTTCAGAACGCGTCTTGAAACCCTCATATAGACACTATTAGCCCTATTATAATAGGCAGCATTTAAGCCACCATATTCAAAGGATGTGTCAAATAGTGCTTAGAAAATGCGTATTTGTAGTGAAACACTTTCTAATGACCGGTGGAACCATAAGACGAAGTCCGATTTGATGAACTTTTTTTTGAGTGTATTTATGTTGATAGTGGCCCCAAATTGTTACACACCCACACCCCACAAAACAAAACACAACCAATCACTCCAAAGAACCAACAAACATATTTGTCATCCTCATATATAGATATAGATATTTTTTATTTGTGTTAAACATGCACGGCCTCCCCTCCTGCCAATTTCTTTCACATCACCATTGACAGAAAGCACAATAATGGGTACCATAACATTACAAGTTTTTCTTAATGTCCAATATTTTTACTAAATTACTGAACTCCCTAATTTACTGTGTTCATATGTCTTTATCTCCTGTATACATAGAGTGAAGATAAGTTGAATGGGTTCTCAAACCCTTGACAATTTTTCATAAACATTACTTGAAAAATTTTCCTCAATTTTGACGGAAAATCTACCATTCAAAAAATGACATTTCTAATAAAGGTTCCAAGTCATATTTAATACGAATTCAATTATTGTGGATTACTATCATGTTTATTTACATATTGGTCCATGATTGAATAATTTTTTGTACAAAACGTCCATCCCATGTGGTTTTCTTTCTGGAGGTCGACAAACAGACAGTGCTAATGTTACTGTCATCCGTCATTTACGCCATGTAACAATAGCACTATTTATTATAGCCACTGGTTGGAATAACTTCATAAGTGTTATCAGTTGCCTTTAGTGTTTTCTGTAATTGACAATCCAATTTGGTTATAACTTAAAACAAAAAAAATTGAAAAAGCATCGTTAAATAAAGAAATAACATAATTTTTTTGTTTTGCTATTGTTACCGCACCGTATCCGTCAATATATTTTGCAGATACCATAGCATTTTTCATATCTCCGCGGGAACACACACCAGTCCCGAGATTGATCACATCTGTCATTCCATCATGGCTGGTGGTCGGTCATTGCAAATCACGGCAGTGGCAAAAGGTAATAAGATATGTTTTTACTTTTTTATAATCTGTACCTAATCATTCCGTCAATAAATATTATCAAGTAACAATACCAGACTGGTGTCAATTCTATGGGGCCACGAAACCTGAGCGTTTGTGTAGAAATCCAATGTAATGTGTGCGTGTTTGTACACGATAGATCATCAAGCATGAGTACACATACTGTATAATTACGCGTGCACTACGTTGTCACAGTGGGTACATGCATGGCGCCAGTGCTCGCGATAGCTTGTTTAGCATAGCATTTTGCTACACTTTTTCTGCCATTTGCTATTTCAATTTTAAGAGTGTGTAACAATTTTTCCCCAATATCAATATGATCCAAGCAAGAGCTGTTGCAAAAATTGCTAACAATAGAAAATACCTTATACGAGCGCTGCATGGTGCTATCCATGTCGATCGACGTAACGCCAACGTTACTATAATTGGTGTACGGAAGATTTAAACTACTTAGTTCTCCAGGTAGACCAGGATGATACACATTATTAATCTTTCCCTGAGATGGCCAGCGCCCGATAGTGTGAAAAAAAAAAACCCATTGCGCTTGGCCGCTTCTACACCGGCGACCTTCGTATTAACAATGCACGACCTCTAAACAACTGAGGCTATCAGCATTGTTTTGGTGAAATACGGATAGATATCATTAAGGTTGTTACAGTTCGAGAGGTGTCCTCGCTCTCCTAGCGGTAGCATCAGAACTGTATTATTTAATCCGCTAGGAGAGCGAAGGACACCTCTCGAACTTACAACCTATAGAGATATCTATCGCTCTTCCACCAACCCTGCTTGAATAGCTCATTTGGTTAGAGCGTCGTGCATGAAGACGAAGGTCGCCGGTTCGAATCCTGCCAAGCGCCCATGGGGTTTTTTTTCAACACTATCGTGCGCTGCATCTCCAAGGAAAGATCAATCATGTAGCATCCTTGTCTACCTTGAGAACTAAGTAGTTTAATCCAAAAAAACAAATTTTAATCGTATATTTTTGAAATATACAGTTCTGATGCTAGCCGCTAGGAGAGCGAAGACACCTCTCGGAACTAACACCTATATATGAATCTACGCTCTTCCACCAACCCTGCTTGATAGCTCAGTTGGTTAGAGCGTGGTGCATGTACTCGAGGCCTCGGGTTCGAATCCTGCCAAGCGCACATGGGTTTTTTTTTTTTTTTTTTTTTTTTCATTTCAGACATCTAGCGTGCGCTGGCCATCTCCAGGAAAGATTAATAATTATACTAGTTGACGAAGTTCCTTTATTATGACAGAATTTGGATGAAGGCCCTGCTAAAGTTATTATTCTTTTGATGGCCAATGGTGCTAAAAGGTTTTTTTTTGTTTTATGATACCTATTGTGCATCTTATAGCAGATACAAAATATGGTCATTTTTCACCGTGTTTACTATAGATATTGGTTAAAAGTTACAAAGGGCGAGGAGTGGCTAATGTTCCAATTCATTTTGCCATTTAATCCGCCTTGACATGTGCACCATTATCGTAGTGTTAGTTTGTTTTAACAGAATATGGTAACTTATTACATATGATTTTAACCATGGTAAAACCTTGCTGCTATCGTGCAGTATTCCAACCATATTAGACCAATCGGCAATCTTTGTTTGCTAATTTAAAAAAATGTTTACAACATTCCTATTCTACTTTCCAATGGTATTCTCAAACGTAATATCTGATCGTGGAATAAGTAAACGGAACAGTTATATTTTTTTCACCTTAAATTGAAAGTAGGGGTGACTATGGAAAAGTTAAACTAGTTAACACTTAACACATTAATGGAAATTATTTTTCCCCTTGTGTTATCGTTGCTGGTCCCATTATTGTGTCTTTCTGTCATCTATATAATATTGTGTGTGTATATGGCCCTATCGTATATTTCTTAATACTAGACCTACATGTATATCATTCATATGTCTTTATATGTATATGCTTATCGGCCTGATATAAAACATTATAATTTTACTTTGTCTGTCAATATTACTTTTGTCTTTTCCTGTAAATGAGTCCACTCTTTACCATGTTTACAATCGTATGTTTGCCTGACTGCTCTTTTAGTATCCTCAATAAAGTGATAGCAAGAGCCATGGTAATAACCAGCGAAATAGGTGAATTGTCGTTGTATTGAACAAGTATTAAATTCCATCGTAGATCGTATCGATCACAATAACCTGCACGGACGTCCACTCTGGTGTCAATACCCGGTATTGCTCAATTAGTATGTCTGTAGACAGTATGTAATTTATAATAACAGGGACGTCCCCTTAAGACTTCTTGTGAAACGTTTTGTTGTCGTTCATGAATTTTGGGGATGTTGTCCGACGGCTGACCGACTTATCTGATACACTGAATGTTTTTTTTTAACACATAATTTTTTTTCGTTGTTTTAGGTTTACTGATGTTGTTATTCGTGTGACTCAATTGAACCCTATCAATGTGGCTTCTAAGTATTCCTTTCATTAAACTTTTCTGTTGAAAAGGCATATTCTTATGGTACACGTAGTTGGTTTCAGGCTCAAGTCATTAAGCAGACCCCAACAAAGCATACTCCACTGGTATTAAGCGTTATTCTTTTTTTTTGTTGCAAATACCAATGTAAAATCACATACCATTTGTTCTGACCGACTACACCCTACTGACCAGGCTGTCTGCCAGTGTAACCTGAAAATTTTTTATTCCCTTGACTTACATAATATATTTCATCTTAGCCTTTTTTGATTCAAGCTGAGAGAATGTATTGTGACCTCTCCCCTGCCTTCTTCGCCAGAAACCATTACCTCTAGCATACCTCTTCATGGAATTAAATATCACTTCAGAGAAGGTGAGACGTGTTCTGCTAAAGAAGCTGGAATCTTCATTTGTTTCAGAAGGGGTAATATCATAACTAGACCATTCTTGAAGGCCATAGTTACAGTTTGTCACATTCCAGAACCAGGGGCAACTTTAAAAGAAATTACCCCTGTCTGTAGATGGCTCTTTAATAAATAAACGAGGGATACTTGTCTTTTGGTTTACCAACCAATGGTATGATGCATGATAAAATGTCCCAAATGCCAGCAAGCTAAATTTTACTTCTTTAACAAGGGTTTAAGTGCTGGAGAATTTTACTCGTGGAGCCTTGAATAAAAATTAAAAAAAGAGAAGTCGGTGAATCTACTACTTACTCAGTCACTTCGTCCCTAGCCCCTCTCAGTTCAAAGCCTGAAATTATCAAAAGATAAATTCCAAATTTCCATAATTTTTTCAGCAAGTAAATTATCAGTGCTTTTTTTTTTTTTGTTTGTTTGTCCTTTTTTTTTTTTGGTTTTCGGGATTATTACAAAGGGCTAAAAATAAGTGTACACTGGGCAACGAAAAAAGAAACTTTCCAAATCTTCAACCAGATCAGGGACACACGTCAATAGTATAAAGGGTTAGTACCTGTGTTTATAGGGTTTGGCTCCCAGGGGCCACTGCCATTTCAAGTGGACACCATGCTCGTGTACAACAAACATAAAAGGTTAGTTTTTAACGAACGGGCAATGTACTCGCGTACAGGACAAGGGTATAAAAAGTGCAAAAATAGGCAAAGGATTTTTAACAACTTGGATTATTTTTTATTGAAATAAAGTTACCTATTTTAACTAATCTATACTAATCCAAATTACATGTCTGGTGTTGGGGGTGGTGTGTGTGTGTGTTTAAATTTAGTCTTGTTAAGAAGTTCTTTTGTTTCTAGTTTCTTTTGGTTGTCCAGTACAAGTGATAGTTGTTTTGCCCTTTAGAAGCTTATAATTTCAGTTCAGGAGGCTTGATTCCGCACTGTTTACATTTGAAGTTTGTAAATTTATCGGTTATGTTGCAGAACTGTTTAAAACAATTACATTTTTGACTATCTGAGATTTGTTATCATTTTCAGGAGGGCACCAACTTGGACAATTTTCTGAACCTTTCAGCTCCTAACCCAACCATTCATCGTTTGTTAGGCCGGTTCGTATCAAGTACCACCGTCATTCTATTGGGAACGTGAGGCATTTAATGTACTCATTGATAAGCGCAGTAGACATGTGTTACAAAATATACCAGGTGTTGTTTTGGAGTATCACGGCCCAGCTCTCACATTTTGGCAATTCTTGGGAATACCATGGTTTATCAGTGCCAACAAGCGAGGACGCTGGTGCATGTACGGCAATTTCGAGCCTAACTCACCCTTTCACCAACCTGACAATCCATAATTCGTTATGGGATGGAATGCAAGACATCCTCTAGTCATCACAAGCCCACTCATCATAGCTACCATGTGCATTCTACTCAGAAACTGAACCTGCATCTAGTAATTCTGGAAGTCAGGAAACATTATAATTCACTGTTCATTATTAACTGTTTCTTCTTCTGCATTCACCGGAATCCTCACATGATTTTATATCACTCATAACCCATGATTTTTTAACATCATTCACCTCTTTACAAAATAACAGGTGGTCCAAAAAACTATAAAACCCAATTTTGGCGGCAATTTTCATCCTATTTTTTGAAAGGGTTTCATTATGTATTTTACACAGGAAAAAACACCTATATGCTGAACATAGTAACCTTGAACAAAGATATACAAAAAGCCTTGAAAATTAAATGCTACGACCTTTTAGAATCCACGGTACCCAGATCCCTGCAGTTTTGTCCATGGAATTTGATGTCATTACAAGGCCTACCATTCATAACTATCAAATCCAGCCAGTCATTTTCTTATTGTCACAATGGTAATTGGTACTTTATTGACCCCCCTGAAAACCAATGTTGACATTTCAGTCGCGGATCCAGGTAGGGGGCGCGCGCCTTCCCGGTATTAATTCTGCAAAATGTTTCAAAATCGCCCATTTGGACCAAGTTTTAGCCTTTTCAAAGCCCCCGGTATTTTGACGTTTTCAAATCCGGGATCCGCCCCTGCATTGACACCTACCCCCCCTCTACTTCAGAGATATTTAAAGACTTATATATCATTAACAACTTTCCTTGAATACTAAGCCTGGTGTCTTCATTCATTTTTTTCAGAACAAAAACACACTCAAGTTACCACACAAAAGATGTGACCCAAATGTCATTGTACATGCCCAGTGTATATCACCATATTCATTCTATGGGCGATTATCAAAAGTGTTTTGTGCTGAAACAATGAAGACATCGAGAACAAACCCAAGTTGATTCTTTCAAGAATAGTTCTTTTGGTGATGTTCTTTAACATATCTGAAGTAGAGGGGTTGTGTCATGTCAGCATTGATTTTCAGGGGGTCAATTATGGTCAAATGTAAAATTAGGATGTTTCAATTGCCTGTACCTCACTATTACTTTGCTAATGAATTATTATTGTATTATCCACCAAAAAATGGACAGTAAAACTATTGTTCCTTGCGGAGTTCTGACCCAAACATGTTCCCAGATGAAAGATATTGCATGTTTTTAACACCAAAATAACTTTAAAAGTAAAGGAGCTATCACCTTTTGGATGCCAGATTTGAATTATTCCCAACATACCCAGAAGTAGTAATTTTCAAAGTTCTGGAAGGTTCCATGACAAGTTTAATGGCCCTCTCAAAAGTGTCTTTGACTATCAATATCTATTGTTAACGGTCACCTTGACCAAGGCCAAAACCACCCCCCCCGTCGTCAAAACTACGGCTTCAAACGTCCGTGACTAACTAAGCAATACCCTTGTGAACTTGATTACAAATTTTAAAACAATTTTATTTTAATTGTGTGTTTAAATCAATCTCATTGAAACACGATTGGAATATCAATAATCAAGATTAATCTATAATAATAAAGTTGTTAATTAATGGACTACTAAACTTACCACCTGGTGTGTGTGTCGCGACGTGCGGGGCTGCAGCAAGATTACTATAAAAGTGCAGAACTCACCACGCCTGGCGAATATTCCATCGTAAAACTTCACTTTCCAGTAGTGGGACTTTTCACAGACACTTTTCCTGACTGAAAACCAGCCTCCTTGACTCCCGATGCCGGAGGTCGATTAACTATAAGTCCAAAAGTGCTGTGCTTGTTTATCCTTGTATAACTCAGAGCCACGAAATCGGAAACCGAAGACTCTACCATACAGACCAAACTACTGGAGCTTGACTAATGACAATGTCCCAACTACAGAAGACTATATCTGACTGCGATTACTGTCCGCTGTCACTTGGAAACTCTGCTATAACTTGAGCACGATGGTATGTAAAACGCAACTCTCCTTGAGTATGCATGTTGTGAGACTATAAACTGACTCCACTCTTCTCCCTCACTTCAGTGCTTTATATTAACTTCCTCTCAACAATTCTACTCTAGGTGATCCCTCCTCTAATTGGAGTCATGTAGCTAAAATATAGTCCTACATGTCATAAGCTCTGGAATATGCCCTACCATTCCCACATTTTACTGTATAAATTATGGGATCTCATAGCAAGCTACTCACTGACTGTGTATTATCAGCAGTGCGCACCTATGGCCGACACATATCACCTTGAGTTAGGATAGTCTGATCTCCTAGTCGCAAGTAACTATATAACATTCTCCATCTCCCTCTCCGCAGTTTCCTCTTGAATTCAATTTGCTCAGTACACAACCAGTTTATGCACACAAACCTAAGTAGATCGTTTTATATTATATTATTTAGATTTATTACAATATCTTTATGTGCTAATATTATGACTTAGTCTTACTCAAAGTAAAATAAATCATGCTATTCTTGGGGGCCTTAACACTAATCAATCACGCAAAAAAGCACAAAAAATCCATGACATGCTGTCGGTTGCACCTCTCGATGTTGACATGGAATAGCCCGTTGTTGTTTTTTACCACCGTTACACCCCATTATGTTGTGGTGTACAGTTAATCAAATCAGTCCTGTAGATCACGAGGAGGAGTCATCAAGCTTAATGATAAGAAATATATTTTTGTTCTTACACACAGGTTAATGATAAAAAAATATATACTTTTGTTTTACAAATACATCTGAAATATTGGGCGGGTTCATATTTAGTGGCAACAATTAACTAGATAAAGCGATAGTGTCAGTAATAGCACTAATGGAACCAGCTAGTGTTGACCCCTAGAATTACTCATCCAGGTTACTGGCTTACGCATGCTTATTTTGGCAGATTGTGAACCTTTCTTTGAATCTGTGGTATCAGAATTGGAAATGACTTTTCTTTTTACACAAATGAATCCAGGAATGAACAGTGTTGAGATCCGGCTACCACGGCAAACCAGTTGTAACAGTTGATAACTTTGATTATGTTAAATTTTCTTTATTTATTATCAATACTTTCCACGAGGTACTATTTGATATCACCTGTTTTATGTGCAGTTGTTCCTTCACAAATTTCGGTTACGTAGAATACATTTTGTTGCCTTCAGTATGCATTAACAGGCCATCAGGCAATTTTTTTCCACTGGTTGTGTGGATGCTCACATGGATATGTGTCATAGCGAGTAGGGGAGAAATTAGCAGGTTTTGTCATTTTTTTAATTCATATTTCTGGAGTAATGTAAGCTCTCTGCAACCACTTTTTGTGTGTCAGCTGCGAACAAGAGGGCACCTAGGGATGACTTCTGTTGCGCCGTGTGTATGTCCGTGCGTGGGTGTGTGTCTGGTCCCGGTTAACATTCATGTTATAACCCGAGCGCCTCATTGTTCAATTGCGTTGAACTGGTGAGGTAGATAGTTGGGTAACTTGGGTTCGATGAAAAAACAAACGGAACCTTCATCCGTTGATGAGGGCAAAGGTCCCATCGATGGCGAAGACAATGTGGTCAGTCATCACATCTTTAAATTATTAGTTTAGAATTGTGCATCACATATTCAAAAATCAACCTCATCCGATTGTAATGGGGCACTGCAACAACTTTAAACGATGCGGTTTTACAATGTATGTGTAAAGTAATAGGGAAGTTTGCCTATTTCAAACTAATCATATCTTCTAAACAAAGCATCTTTCTATATTTTGATATGTTTTAGACCCCTGGCGAGGTGTATTTAAGTACCACCTTGGATCATATGATTGCAACACGGGAACGTTATACATTGATTAGGTCAAAGGTCACCTGTCAAGGTCAGAGGTCAATCAATTTTTTGATTATTAGTATTATTAATAATTAATTATTAATTTGGAATTCTGCATCTCACAGTCAAAAGTCGCGATCGGCGTATGTATATTAGGGAAACGCAGACTTTAATGATGACGACTTATGTGTAAAGTATTGGGAAATGGCTATTCAAACTATCATATACCTACTAAATAGGCTCTTTCTGTATGTTGGTATATTTTTGGAATGGTTAGGTGTATGAGAATGTAAGTTGGATCATAGATGCAACATAGAACCTTCATATGTTTGTTAAGGTCAAAGTTCACATACTCAACGGCCATAGTCATATTTTTGTGGTTAACGTGCATGCTCACAACGAGCAGACGATACTTTAGATCAAATGTCTTCCAACATACTTGAAAGCTACGGAAGTTCATTTTATGTTCTGGTATATGATAGCGAACAACTAATGTTTAACAAGACATCAACCATCTAAAAAGCTCTAGTTTCATTAACAGAAAGAGCTTTAGAATTTCAGTGTCCGTGGCCATTCGAAAATGGACACGCAGTTTGTTGGACATCATTTACAACTATAACTCTCTGAAGTTGCAATCTCAAGTTTCATCATTCCTGTTTAGTATTTTAACTCTGGTAACACTTTATTTAACGATGCACCTTCTTATAATATAGAAACACTTCCAAATGTTAATTCATGGATGTTACATTGTGTGACTGTCATGGACGTTTACGTTACATTACATAAATTTGATTTTCAACATTCAATTGATAACCCCATAGGTTGTGTGCTTACTTGCATTGGCTTATCGGTTTGTTGATGCCATAGGATCTGTTTTTTGAAGGTTACATGAGTTTGAATAATTGTATTATTCAAGATCAGCAATTTTAGGTCAAACGTGGGCATAGGGCGCTTTCTATGTTTTTTCACACACACCAGCTTTGAAAAACCTAAAAAAAACTGCTCTACTATACCACTGTAAAGATGTATAACCAAATATCTGACATGCTCACTAAATTTGAGCATCTTATCTTTTTAGTTTGCCTGTAACATTCATTTGAATTTTGCATGGATAGTCCATTGAAAAGCACGGGTCAATGCACTTTTTCCCCCCTGTCAATCAAATGGGAGTATTTCCCAGACATAAACTGTAGTGCCTGCTCACAAACTAAAGATGATAGAAGGTTGAAACTTCATGATTAGCTTTCCATTTTACCCTTTTTGGTAGAGGTAAAAAAGTTGCGAGAAATTATGTAAAGCGCCCTCGTGCCCAATTTTGACCTAAAATGGGTCATTTTTAAAGAATTTTCTAATCATAAAAGCATGACAACCCAAGAATAGATTCTCTGATATCTCTGCTGACCTTCAAAACATGATTTTTTAAAATTACCATAACAAACTTCACATAATCCCATTTACGGAGTGTTTATGGCGTACGCCCATGAATGTAATGTTTCCATTGACGGTAACGTCCATGACGTTCATTAGCATATTCTAATTAGTATGATTTATTTTTTTCACATGTTTTATTAATCTCCATATAATGACATAAACATTGTATAACTAAATAAGATTAAAATCAAGTGCATGTTAGTTAGTTACAGGAAAAATAGTATAAACGTCATGGGATCTTACATACCTTCGTGGAAAATCAGAAGCAAAATTTGAAACTCAAAAAAGCACCTCTGATAACGCATTTGGATTTTCAAAGTGTCAATTAAATAAAGGTTATGTATCTTCGCATGAGTTAATAAAAAATCATTTAGTGGCAAGAACAGGCCTGAAAATATTTGACAGCACCCGGAGCGGGAATTTTTCTAAAAATTGCAAAAATCTTTAATCTGGTAAATTCAAATTTTTTTTTCCCAAAACTAAAATAAAGAAAACACTGAAATATTCAATATTAGAATGCAGATTTATACAGAGGTGGTTTTCTTCCATGTTTAATGTCCATTGTTGCATTAAAATGAATTTCAATTTTTAGGCTCAAGGGGACTTTGCCCATATATGCTTGAAACCTGCACTTTTCCCTGTTTGCCATGCAATAAGCTCTGTCTAACAAACCAATGTAACATTGGCGGAGCAACCAACTGAAGTTCCTGGCTGGTCTGATTCGGGAAACTTAGAAATACTAAAGCAGTGGCCTAACTATACTTAAGCTAGGGGATTAATCCATTCGTGGGAAGGTTAATTTCTTTCTTTCAAATAATTAATGTATTTGAATAAGAATGAGAATTAAAGACCAGGCTTTTTTGTCTGGGGTATCCATTATCGTGTCATAAAGGATAGGGGTCCAATATTTTTTATCATAGTGAATCACCGCCTCCGCCAGCATCCACTACTAATATTCGGCCCATCTATCCTTTATATTACCGATAGTTGATACCCCGAAACAAATCCCTGTCCTTTTATTCTCTAAATGACTCTGATGTATCTACCCTGTTATACGTTTATAAATAAGAACGGTTTATTGTTTTGTTGAATTTCTTGATACGTTCAACTTTGTTTATTTTAAGTTGTTTTAAACAAGTAAAATATAACACCCACAAACTCATTTGTGTATTTTGGTTTTTTAGTGTTTATGTATGTGTGTTCTATAAGTTGATGAACCATCTTATCTATGAAAGGGCTTTATGCCCCAAACTGAGATAGTTGTACTACTGCTGATGAGTTAAATTGCTATTTGGCCTCATTGGTTGAGCAAACGCACTCATTTTTCAATAGTATTTTTTTACTCAAGATTGTTTACCGCCTTGTTGATACAAATTTCTTACTCAACTATTGAGCAATATTTGCGTCACAAAAATGGTTTAATTTTTACTCATATCAATATTAAGATTTTACCCCGTTTCAGAGTAAAATAGGGGAATACAACTTTTGTTTGCCGAGTAAAAGATTAAAATCTTACTCGCCAAAATGAGTAAGTCTTCCTCGGCCATGAATGAGTTAGATTTACCCCAAATTGTTTTCATTATGTAATCATCAATTGAGTAAACTGCTACTCAACCACAGCGAGTAGCAATTACTCTTAAAATGGAGCAGTCCCCTTTCTACTACTATCGAAAGAGTAAGATGTTACTAGTATTTGAGTAATTATTTTTTACAGTTTGGTAATTGTCTAGGAAACGTACCTCCCTGCGAAGAGAATGCTAAAAAAATGCTTATTTATCACAAAATAAGCGATTTTTGTAATTCGTAATTTGGTATCCCGATTGGACTTAACGGCGACCTGGAATGCTACTTTTATGTCCGGTCCCTATGAAGAAATAGTGCCACCTCTGATAAAATACCGCTAACGTTGGCGTGCCTGAACTATTAAACAACTAATGGATGAGCTTAGAGACACGTACATGGCGCTATTTTCCCGGCTATTTCAATTGGCAGACCGTTTCCAGCAGCCGGTTTGTATTAATTATCGGGGATCCCCGCTAATAAGTTATTCCTTGTACAAAATTCCTTCGTTGGTGACAAATGACTTTTCGAGCTTAACCCTTCACAGGTATGAGTTTTACTATCCTTACCAAGCAATCGTGTAAAAATCTCCACATGGTGAAATTGGGGGCGCTCTTCAAACTTTGCTAATTGCCTTTAAATTGCCTTTGAAGTTCGTTATCTAAAACCAAGAGTTTCTTTTTTTCCTACAAAATTATAATCAAGGGAACTCTTTGCCCTCATTTTCTATTTTGTTCCTTTCCTCTCGTTTTCCTCTTCCATTTTGCCCTTCCTCTTTACCTTTTTCCTTTCCTTTTTCTTTCTTGTCTCCTCTTCTTTCTGTTCCAATTTTCTTTGTTTTTTTTCCATTTTCCCCTGTTTTTACTTTTTCATTTTTTTTACAAAAATTTATAGGTAATTTTCAACAATTTCCTCGGAGCGACGCTCCCAGCTCCCGCACTTGTTGCACCCCTGCTTTGTCGCACAAAACGCAAACGAATATAAATCTAAGACTTTGATGTAATTGTAAATCCACCTTTGTGGTCCATTTAGCGAAAAACATTGAGGTACAACAACCTTCAGGGAGGTCATGGTGGTCCGTCAAAGTCGGCAAATTGTGGGGGGTTGACACCTGTCTTCCTCTATTTTCTTTATTTTTAGAGTATAACATGTGTAATGCTTATTTTGGGCAACCATCATGTCAATAAAACACCTCTTTAGCTTGCAGAATGGCGAAACCCCTGATTTTGGATTGTTCGGATACGACATCTATTTTTTCAGTCATAGACTCTCAGTTATTACGTCACTATGAATGACGTCAATATTGGTTAAAAACTTGAATATGTTGTACTGTTCATTTGAAGAAAGGACCATGTGATTATGTTTGTCCCTTAATTACGAAAAAATCAGTGGGTGTAAACCCCCGTGGTCGAGAATTGTAGTAGAAAACTTGGTTGGATGAGTGTTAAAGGTGGGTTGACCAGATTTTTCATTCACAATGTTTTCTACCTCACATGGAAGCAATCCACAAAACTACTGATCATTAAAAACTTTTTGAGGAAATCGGTCCGCCGTTTAGATATAGTAGAAGTAAAAGAGGGTCTACTATCTCTTTGACAGTGTGTGTGTTAATAAAAGTGGTCGAAAAGGTTTTTGTTCATTGGTATCCAAAGGAAAGTTCCTTGGCTTGGGTAATGAGAAAAATGACTTTCTTCAATACCAAAATCTGGAATTTTTGATGCGAGGTAAGTGCAGGACGAGGTTTCAAGGGGTCACTTCCACATTCAATTTGATTGGAGTGTATAAGACTTCATAATGGGGGCAATATCGATTGCATTTACCCACAGACCCACTTTATAGGCTGCACACTCACACCTACATACTTAGAAGGGGGGGGTCTGGGTTTTATAATTTTCAAAAAATACGCCACTTTCGAAAATAAATCACTTTGGACCTGGAACGTTTTTTACATGGCGAAAGGAATGGGACAATTTAGCCCTTCAAATCTTTTTACCCTCGTTTTGAAAATGAGCGAATAAACAGTTTTGGTACCATTAGTAATTACGTTCTGTTTAAGTTACCTATTGACTCCACTTTGTAGATAGTAAAGGTTGTCGTCGGAGGAGATGATTTACGATCATTATTGTGACGTATGCAATGAATAATGCCAACTTGTTCGACAGGATCAGATTGAAACCGTTGAATGTTGACTGAATTTTTGCAATACAAACAAGATGATTTCCAAGGTTCCACAGGCCAATAACTTGAAAAGCGGCTTACATCATATGCCATTGTATTCTTTTGTTATAACAAAATTGAATAAAACAGATAGGACCTCTATTAAAAGTATCAGTATTTAAACGGTGCATTTATAAATGCACGCGGCAAAAACCTGAAACTCAAAGGCCAAGGTCCATGAATAAATAATTGTTAGAACATGTTTTAAAGAGCCCCTAATTCGTGAATGGGTCTGCCATCAAAGTTTCAGAGTCAAAATTCACTGGACCCTGTTTGTGTCGATTGCCATTTAAATTCAAGAAAATTTAATAAAATCAAAAGAAGAAATATGTATTCAAGTTGGAAACCCAATGATCTTGCTGGGTCCAATGATGAATAACAAAATAAGAAATTGAACAGACAGTGGATAAATAGTCCATTATTTGATATGGCAACCCGCGTCTACGGCATTATTGTAAAATGAATCGATGACTTGTGCATTTGGAAAACACACACGAAATTCATTGGTGGTTCATTGGTGGTTTCACGCAAAGAAAGTGCGACGCGCAACCGGTATAGCGAAGGATTAATGATGCCAAGACCATTGCAACTCGTGCATTCTCCCCGCTGGGCCAAACGGGTTTAAAGTTTGTTTTGGAGCAAAGATACCTTTCTCAAATGCCTCGTCGACCCAAAACGACATTTGAGGAACTGTTAGGGTCATTATCACGATCACGATCAAGTGGATAGGTTTGAGCGTCTATCACGGCCTGCCTCGTGCAGCAAAAAATTGTATCTGATGATTTCCCAAGTTGAAGCAAATGAATGTTAAAAACCCGCTTTGATCTTATGGCTATACTAAATGTAATACATCCATTTTATTGTTTACTACAAAAGCCTAAAATCTTTTGGCAAGGATGTGATGTGAATTATAAAGATATATAATTATGTTTTGACTGTGATTTTTTCTGCATTTTATTGATATCTCTTTTCTATCAAGATACATGCAAACATTATTGCATTTAACGAATTTCCTATAGCCCTTTCAACTAAAAAACGGCCCTAATTGCCCTATAAAGTTGAATTGAGCTATGTTATGTGTATTTACCACATCTGCTTGTTTACATGAAACGATATGATTCAACACAGGTAAGTCTGGCAGCATTATGAAAAATAGATTATCATTATGCCCACACTACAGACTGTAACAAAAAAAAACTATTCACAAAACATGTAAAAAAACACACTTTTTGGCCAAAATTTTAAGTCTCTAACTGAAGGTTTTTACGGATTCTTTTTAAGGAGTGTGCCAGCTTTCAGGAGATTTTTAGTTGGGTAATTTGGAGGTATGGTTCAGGAGTTATGGATAATTATGTCAGACAAGTTGAAAACCTGTTGGGCCAGTTTCGGCTATCTGATATCAACAAAAGTTGGCAATTGACAATCACCTTCCAAGACATTCTTTAAATTGAAATTAAAAGAAAATTAAGTATAAAGGGTTTGTTTCTCGTTATATTCACATAATTATAACTTTATATTTCGCCATTGCTAATCCTACATGTAGCTTTGGGAATTCATTCCAAACGTCCCTTGTTGTCTCGGCTTTACTCCAGGTTGCAGCATAAGGTAGAACCCTAAAACACCTTGTTGAAAGTAACCTGAGACCTTGAACACACCACCCTTTCCTTTTTGCTCTTTGTTGAACACTGGCTTATCTCATCCTATTCCTCCCTGCCTGGAGGCATGGGGAATAGGGGAAGGGTAAGTTGTTCCCTCCACATTAGAGCGTTGTCCAAACAACAAGCTGTAGACAAGCGTTGTCACACAACTTGCTGCAACTGTTCATAGTTTTTTCAGCAGTCAAATTCCCCAATTTCCATGCCATTTTCATGATATTTGCCCCCTGAGAGTGAGTCCCTCATTTCACCCACAACATAATAATTTCTGGTTCTTTAATTTATTATCTTTAAATAAATATATTGCTAGTTCAATGCATGATAAAATCATCTCTCTGATTTGTAACAATAGTATTTGTTTGAAAAGGGTTTATCCCACAATGATGCTACAGGCCTTATACCTTTAGTTTCCTTGAATCTTCAGGTGAAACTGGCCCAGTGGTATTTTATCCTTGTGTTCAACTGACATAGCTCCGCTTAGGGCCATCCAAATTGGATGGAATACAGCCGAGGATTTAGCTTAGGATCGTGTCTAACAAATAAAGCAAAACTCTCTGGCAAAAATGTACAGCTTTATTTGTGATAATTTTTAGTTTTGATTGTATAGTTTTTTTATGGGACAGTCTGTAATTGTGCAAATGATTGAAATAAAATACCCGTTTCTAAGCACAACTACAACACATAAATTGCAAAAGTTTTGAACCCTTTCAAAGTGTGGAATTTTCTTAATGTTTTTTTATTGTTTTTAATTATAAGATCTTGACTTTTCGCTAATATTTCCATTATTTAATCTGGCATTCATAACAACATTTCTTTCATTGATTAGCGGATGCCAGCCCATACGCACGCCCACAGTAAGTAACGCTATAAACTAATTCTCATCCTAACGGTCGAATCGACGCTCCTCTCGTGTCTCAGCCATTCAGGAATGGCCCAACACTCTGGTATCATCAATCATAAACCACACCAGCACAGACCATACTGTAGCCTTCATTGCACTGTGCAAGGGTGAATTATGAAGGTACAACTAAATAGTCCTTTAATTGTAAAGAAACCGGGTGTATGCAACGTTTGGCACATGAATTAGCGTCCATAGGTATTGTTGTTCTTGTCACGTCCCTATGCTCTAGTTCATGGAATGAAGTACTCTTGATTGGCCGAAAGTATATTATATAAACCTAAGTTTTAATAATTTGAATATTTATGTTTTCTCCTTCTTAACCTTCAATAAAGAATGTCACTTTTTCAACATATTCTGTTAAGGGTTGTGGGAAGAGTGTAAATATATATAGTATTGGGGCTTGGTTGTGTTCTGATAGTTAATATGATCTACAAGGAATATTTCTAATGCACAATTAATCTATGTCGGTTTCTCAAAAGTAGGTATTTGTCATCCGACCGAAGTATGCAATATCTCATTGGAAGCAAAACCTTCACTATAGGTTTCGTTAATATACAAGCAAGTTCATATTACTGAAATAGTATTGTTGAAAAGGGCTATTTTATAAAAATATTTCATTTTCTTTTCGTATACAGGTTCATATCCAGAAACGCCACCTACGCCAGGCCGTTACGAATCTTGTCTTTGGAAAGTCTCGTATTGAAAGATCCAACCTTTAAGACACAGGGAAGAGTTAAGAGTGCTAAGAGCAAAAAGGATAACTTAGCTATTAATTAATCCAGTTGTTTTGTTTTAAATACTGTAACAAACGAAACCTTAAAAGTATTTATATTATGATATTATAGATACACGCGGCCTAGATCAGCTTTTTCTTCTTTGCATATCACAAGTCATTGTAATGTTGTGGTTGGTGTCAAGATTACTAGCTGCCGGTCGTGTTACCAGATACGGGGACGTTCGAACAAAGGCCTAGGATCAGTGTACTCAGCTGAATAAAATCCTGACACCACCACAAGCCATTACCAATGGACTTGTGGATACGCAAAAAGAGCAAGAAGCATAGGGCGGCGGGACCATGAGGGGGGAGACGGTGGAAAACGCCCCCGATGAATGGAGGTCCCCCATTTTCATGAATTCTCCGCCGTTACCTGAGCCATAGCCAATGAGTTGCTAAACCCAATAAAAGCAGCTGAGGTACATATTATATCCGATTTTAAAGATCCATTGATGAATAATTCAGAGAAGAGGAAGGATTTGCAGGGAAGTCCACACATTCAATACCGTTGAATTGCAATATTTGCGATTTAATAAAGTTTGTGTTTTAAATGAAATCAATCAGAATATCAAAGTGATGGTTGAAAAAATTGGAGCTACACAAACATGTGAGGACTGTATTGGGATCACCGTAGATGACCGGGGCTCCTTATGTGGTGGGTGGCCACGTGGAGAGAAGGTTAAATAAGGTTGAAACGAAATTAATGTAAATTCAAAGCAATTAAAGGTATTAATTTCAGATCGGAAATTACAAATAAAGAAATAAGAAGCATAATCATCATCATCAATCATCGCAGCATCATCTGGTGCATGCGTCATCTTCTTTTTCATCGTTAATCAGAAGACAGTTCTGTTTTAATTTCAGATGGTTTTGTCATAAAAAATGAGACTTCAAACAAAGCGGTGTCAGTGTTAGCAGAAAAGATGTCGATATATATATATATATTTGCATAGCTCACTCATTGAGTGTTTGAGCCACTTGGTATTCATAGACAATGTGCGGCGTGATGGGATGGGTCTGTGTGTGGCTAAAAGGGTCATGGATTCACCTCATTGTGGATTTGCATTTCATCTTTGTGCTGCACTGGGATGAGAACAAAAGTTCGAATCGGTACTGTCTGCAGATTGAGTTTTACCTCCTTTCATGTGTTGCCGGATATAGGTTGCAGTATTTTAGTTGAGCACAACTCTCTGCTTTCTAAACATGTACATTGTTATGTATGGCCTTGAGTTTTATCAAGACGTAAATACGATAGCATGTTGCATAGCTCACTCATTGAGTTGAGTTTGAGCACTCTGGTATTCATAACAATGTGCGGCGTGATGGGATGGGTCAGGGGCTTAACGGGTCATTGATTCACCTCATTTATGGATTCGCATTCATCTCTCTGTGCTGCACTGATGATAACACAAAGTTTGTCGAAACGGTACTGTCTCATTGAGTATATATCTTATATTATAATAATATATATATATATAGTTAATTTTTTTAATTTTTTTAATTTTTTTATATTTTTTATATATACTAAATATATAATATCTATCTCTATATCTACTAGATCTAGTGCATCTAAATTACTCCTATATAATATCTCTTCTATCTCTCTCTATCTATCTCATTCCTCTTCTCTCCTCTCCTCTCTATTTCTATCTATATATATGGTTCGACATGTTTAATACTCGTTTTGGTAACACAGTGCCAAATAATCAATGGCCAATCCTGAACAGAAGAAGGATGCACAACGTTTTCGGACATAAGTCCTTTAAAGGAAATATGTCAAGATTTTGTCAAGCTCAGTTGACTCACATTCATAAATATATGTACAGACATCACGAATTCCCGAAAAAAGTAATACAATTTTGATGTAAAATTACCAAAATAAGTCATTTTAATTTGTGCTTTGTTGACATACGAAGAAAACGGCGGATTTTTTCGCCACGGGCTCATTGATCAAAGCGCCCAATTTTTTGCTCATATCTCGTGACGTCAAAAGGGATGACCAAAACTTGTGTTGACTCGAATGTTATTGCTGGACACTGTAATATTGATGGATTAACTGAAAGTAATAATAAAATTGAAAAATAGTTTACAGCATGACATATTTTTGTTTCATTTCGCGTTGTGTTTTAATTATTATTAAGTGGCAACACTCGATTGATGGTCACCACGACGTAAATTATGGATGGGTTCCATCACTTTGACGTCACATTTGCCTGCGATGTGGATTGTCGGAATCGTTTTCGAGTAAGATATTGGGCGGAAAGAAAAGGGAGAAATACCTCAAAAAATGTGGACTTTTCAACTTATTTGATTTATGATGTAATCTACGGTACTTAAGCTTTCCATCCATACCAAATTTTTCCAAATATTTCAGAATCATGACATATTTCCTTTAACAGTGGACCTACAACACCAATGCAATATAACAGGAATGCGATGGCAAAAGTGAGAGACCATAGACAAAGGGGACCCTGGGGGAAATCCCTTGGTCAATGGCAACCACTGAACAAAGGAACAAAAAAGGACCCCAGTCCATTCAAAAAGGAAGGAAAAAATCCTTTGGAGTGCTTTGGCTGAAACCTGTAAAACACCAGAATTAAATGTGTGAAATGATGACCACTACCAAAATAAGTCATGAAGCCAAGGGCAAAGATGAAACAAAGTAATCCAGCGGCACAACGTGAGAAAAATGAGCTACATGGTGAAAGTGTCAAACTTCTGTTTAGTCCCTTTTGTTGAATGGTGCCAAGTTTAAAATCAAGCCGTGTTCACTATAATGCGGTCCTTTGTTGTTACTCCAAGCTCGGATAGCACCGGTAACTTGAATGTCTTTGGTAGTACTGAAGGGGGGGTTGTAATGACGAGCGACGGGAAAACCCTCAAAATTGCAACCGGATAAGCGTAAGTGTTCGTGAACGGTCAAGCCAGGCTGCGACCAAGTCTCCTCCTTCTCCCCACACAAAGAATATTGCAACGAGTACAGATGATGATGTAGATCACGTTAGATGAGGTACTGTGAAATGGTCCGTGGATATCAAAGTGTCCTATGGGCCTTGGATTCGTAGATGTGAGCTCCATGTCGTAGAGGGGCATCAGGAATGTGTCATTACAACAGCGACCCCTGTTTACAGACGAAAGTGCCTGGGCTGAGTGACATGTTGGTTGTAGCGGAGAGGGTGGGATGCTCTAACCAGATGATTGGATAGGTTGAGATGTCTCCTGAAAGCAGTGACAGTGGATCTTGGAAAATATGATGTGAGATGGATCATGCTTGAAAATTTTGAAGTTCTTAAAGATGATAGTTGCGGATGGGACTTTCTGAATGTGAAATGACTTTAAGACCAGTTGAGTGCGGTTGATTTGTCTCTGCTGGATTTTTGAAGAGCATCATTTCTACTTACTTCCTGAACACGTTGGAAAGCAGACTGGGTATGGCTGAAAGGGTAACCTCTTCTTCAAAAGAAAACCAAAGCATTTCATCCGAAACATTGTTCAAAGTCCTGATCTTGGGTGCAGATACGCTGAGCTCTGAGAAACTGGCTGTAAGAATGGATTTTGCAGGCGGGGGTGATAGAATCAAAACGAAGGGGAAAATTGTGAGGAATCAGTCTCTTGTAATAGATTGATGTGAAACGGGTCCTCTTGATGCACAATTTCAAATCTAGCAAAGCAAACACTGGTGTCAGAAAGGTTCGGTGTAGTGTATTGCATCATTGTATGTGCTAACATAGTATATGAAAGACTTAAGTCCTTGAAGTGATCCAACAAAGATCCCCCGAATTCATCTATGTATTTCTTGAAAAATAGGGGTGAAGGGCGTCATATTGTTGGAGCATGGTTTTCTTCAATGAGCCCATGGTTAGACAGGCCACACCGGGTCCAAGCGAGCGCCCATTAGCAATACTTTAATTGTCTGAAAAACTTGCCATTGAATTGAATATCGTTGGTGGTGAGGACAAGTTCACAGCGCCGAAGGAGTGTGCGTGAGGAGATGGTCTTGTCTTTGCGTTGCTCAAAGTAGTGTTTGAGAGCAGTCATACAGAGGTTATGAGGAAGGGAGGTATAGAGGGATGTAATGTCCAAAGTAAACAGATATCGGGGAACCAGGAGCAATGAACTGAATCCTTAGAATGCGGAGTGCTGAGAGAGTCTTGGATATATATATATATTCTTATTGGTCCATTTTGTGATTAAAAATATTAATTGGATTGTAACAGCAGTTTTTTAGATTTGCTACAATTGCGGATTATCAGTAATCCTTTCACCCCACTATTAATGAAAACTCGGGAACGTTTTCTTTCCTATTACGGCCTAGTAAATGTTTAAAGTTTTCGCATAATTCTTTAGTATTCTCTTATTTTTTTCGATTTGCTAGTAATATATGATCTTTTTCTCAGGTGCAGTGGAGAGTTGAAGTGATTGATGTGGTGTATTGGTTTTGAATTGTATGTTTTATATATATCTTAGTTTGAAGTGATTTAATTAGGCCTTTAAGGACCCATGTTTTTTAGGTGAGGAGGCGTGCCGTGATCTTTTTAATTAGGCAGTGAATGAGTTCTGACCAAATAGAAATACATTGTAGTGTACGCGTTGACCGGGTCTTGTGTGATGGTCACCTGTGTCCAGTCAACGAGGGATAAACCATCATTTCGGCCTTTATATTGTTGGGCTTGACTTGCGAGATTTTCTAATCAAAGTATCGAATGAGTGGCCTATATTTTTGTTGAGTGAAGAAAACGGGAAATGATGGAAAGATCGGTAATATAAACACCGGAGTGTATTTGGGAAAATTATGTCATTGGTAAACATTGTTATCAATTAAGGACACGCTAGTATGCCAGAACCACGGGTGACCCAATAAAAACTTTACCCAACATGAAAGTGATATATTTTCACTTTTTTGTAATTCTCATATGTGGATTTTATTTTATCATTAAAGAATGGGTAATGGGAGATAATGCTAACTTAAAATGTAACACGCCTGAGACAGTGAAAACCAAGGTAAATCCACAATGAAGCACAGCGCGCGACACACACACACACACACACACACACACACAACACACACACCAGATAAAGGTGTATGCGAAACGTTGGGATAAACATAAACACAGTTTCAAATATCCAGCACTGTATATATATAGTAATATAGATATATATTATATATATATATATAGATATATATAGAATATATATTCTATATATAACATTCGATTTGCTTTTTGCTTTTCAGATGCACGCGTTACCATGGGTACCAAATCTGATGAATCCACACGATGGTGTCATACAACGAGGCTCAGTGTTCAGACATTAGTCAAGTGTTGCCATTTTTTTTTTGGGTGGCTAGTTCAAAACCCATACTGAGCAGCAAATGGTATTTTAAACATATAGTTTTATTCTTCTTAACTTCTTGGAAATGATCTTTGCATTTTTATTTTTTCGTTCATGATTATTATTCATAATTAATCATGTCAGTGTAATTCTGGAGCAAATGACAAGGAAGAAGTTTATGAGAACTCGCGGATCATAGCTAGAGCTGATTGAACACTGTTGATTCATTTCATGTAATTGTGAATTGCAACCGGCATGGAATATCCTGACGTTGTATTGTAAACAGGCCAATCTCCAATACTAAATTCATTGATAGGTAATTTATAAGGACGCATCATGTCAGGGATACGCACGTTTATGATCATGATTAGGTGAGGCATTCAATCAGCATAAAAGCTTCGCCCACTCTACATAGACTGTCTTCTATACATCGGGATTTATATATCCTTCAAGCCTGGGATAATAATAGAGCATCAGACCCTAAGGGTTTGACCAAACGGAACTAGATAACAATATGTGAACACGGGAAAATTCAGAGAAAAATATTTATCTTGGGGGAAAGGAAAGTTCACCGCCAGGTGACCCAATTGACTTTTACTCCTGGTTAACTAAGGATAATTGGCTATATTTCATAGATTTAGAGCATTTCAAACTTTTGACCCCCCATAGTAACTTTACCCCTCTCTTGGAGCCACACGCCGCAAACAGGTCTCCGACACACATTTCATATTGGGAAGAGTATATTTTTCTCGAATTTTCCCATATCAGTTCTTGGTATCTCGTTCGTTTGATCGAAACCTTCTGGGCTGACGATCTATAATAAAGGCTGTCCTGCTTGATTGCTTGAGATGAGTACTGCCTTGCCACACGATGAACCTTAAATTTCAATAGTAGGCTTGCTCAGCTTGGATATCCAGGCACTAATCTAGGCCTGGTTTGGAGTCATATCTCGCCGATTGTTTGTGTTTCTAGAGTATTGTTTAAAGTGCTTTGTTCAAGCATCATATTTTCAATGACTTATTGTAGGCACTAGGTTCATAAAGATACTTATCCAGTTAGAATACTATCAGGAAGCATAATGTTAGTTTCCATTCAAAATGCTGATGAACCCAGAGTGTCCTAAGATCCTGGTGACTGCGAGGTGCTTCTTACTAGTAAACTTGCTAAGTTGTTGAAATCTGAATTAAATTGAAAAGGTAACAGAACATGTAGCCAGATGATCTACCCCTGATCTTGAGAAATTTGTATTGAAATACAATAGAATTTTAACGGCTGTCTTCAATGTTTGTGATTAAGAACACACACAGCATGACCAATCAGGTTAGCCGCTAGCTGTATGGGGTGGATTCGTAGGTCAAAGTCTTAAAAGATATCCCAGCCAAAAAAAGGACATTTCATATAAACGTAACAGAAACCAAATCCAATACAAATAATAATCATGGTCTCATAAGTAGTCAGTTTAAAAAATAACAAGTTATGGCTAGATAACCACATGCGCTTCCATCTGAGCTTTGATATAACTGTGAATTTAACTGACGCTGAAAATATCGAGAACACTTATCAGTTTCACATAATTAATAAAAAAACCATTAAGCATTGGATAGTGTATGTTATTTACAATGGAATTATCGCATGCCCAGTTAGATTTAACCTGCATACCAGCAGGGATGTCAAATTCTAGCTCAATCATAGTCCCGAACAGTCTTAAATTAAACTGTCTTTATCTCGATGTGATATTAACTCGGATATTTCTGTCGAAAGGCATAAAGACTAGAGGCTGACGATTTCTATTTTTTTGTTATAAGAAAAATAAAATCAACCATTGGCTGCAATAGGGTACAAATCATTTGTATATATTTTCTGGTGATAGAATTCGTGCAACAGAGCATATTGGAATAAAATTGAAAATAAAAAGTTTTTTTTTTTTTTAATGTTAATTGATAAAAAAACAAATAAAATGAGATGTAATAAAAAAGAAAATTCTAATGAGCTAATAGTAATATTCAGTCATTAGACTTTTGTTACGGAATTGGCGATACAAGAAAAATCTTAGACTCAATTGCTAGGACAGGCGGTATGGATTAAGTGTTCAAGTATTAGGTTTTCACTTCTATTTGATCCCAGCCATGTCAACTTACCGTGAATTTTTTCACATCAATTTAATGTTAATTCGAAGTTCCTTTATGTCCAATTGTTGACTGCCCGTCAGTGGCAAATGTATGTTGGAACAAAGTAAAGGATATAAGAAGGGACTTCCCCTTTTAGTGAATTTTGAACCTTTTTTGTTCTATATATATTCAATAAATGAAAGGTGATACGGATCGCCCGGGGGATCGCGAGCCGCACTGCAATCGTTTAGGGTCACGTGTCTTTTTCTGTTGACAGACCTCAGTGTCTGCCTTGAACCGCCATACTTGGATATAGACCTGTCGAATCGCACAACTGTTCCGACTGCGTATAAAATATATACTTATACAAGACTGTCTGAAGTATTTCTTCTAAATCATTTAAAGGGCTAGCTCAGAGGATTTCCGAGGATAGCCCTCCATTTCTAACAAATCATTTTTTGCTGTGCATTAATGCCTGTCACAAACTAATCACTTTATGAAATAGCTAGCTAAAATAGATATTCTTCACATAAAAATCACGGACGTTGTGATAATTCCGGCTTCAGAATTTTTGTTACCACAGTATACTATGGTTACTCTTGCAACTACACATAAAATGTTCCTACATCAAAAAAATGGAATTTACGCCAAAAACTTTGGAATTGGGACATTTAGGTGCTTATCTTAGTCCTAGTTGACTATTTTTAATTTATACACAAAAATTATATTCGTAAATCTTTGAGTCAGCCTTTATTTTGAAATAGAAAAACCCTGTTCAATTGTATCCGTTGTTGAGTGTACTTGCTAGAGAGTACTATTAAATACTATTAGCATATTAAGGCTATCAACAGCAGAAAGGACCATTTTATTTGGAAACTAATAATAAGAAATTGTTTGACCTAAAAAAATGCACCGATTTTTTTGTGTATTCATAATTCAAATTGTCCACAGTATATATGTCCAAAGTCTGATAAAAAAAAAATTGGGAACATGTAAAAAATGGGCGTACATTTTGAAAAGGAGTCAAAAGTAAAAAAATGTATGTTTTGAACCTACACCAAGTGCTCATCTGGTCATGAGGATTATACAGGTATATGTTGCCAGTATCTACGGTCAATAGTTTCGGATTATAGGCTCATTACGGTTTCAATCATCTGGGGTAATTCGTTCATAGTGCTCCAATTTTGACGAAACATTCTGAATTGTTTGTCTGGTCATTTCATATAAAAACAAAATACAAAATTAAAAAAAAAAAAATTTAGTATTTTAAATTAAGAGGTAAGCCTGATGACCCCAGAGGATATGTACACCACTGTTACATTTTACCTCTAATTATATGACCAAATGTGAAATGAGTGCAAGTATTCTATTTCCTGGCCCGGGTTTCGGCTGGTCCTTTGGGACAATATGAAGAATTTGGGACCATTTTTGAAAGAATCGGGGTACATTATGAAATGTTACCCCAGTTTGAAGCTGAACATATTGCACTATACCTTTACACAATACCTCTTTTAATCTTTTGACATGACCAAATGTTGGTATAGATTTCAGTGCATTATGCTACTTTATATTTTCCCCCTGTACAACCTTTACCCTGCAAATGCATGCTCCCGCACTTATACTTCTAGATGTTATCTCTCATCATTTAACAAGACCAAAAGTGTTTCTGTTTTGCAATTATTTTAAGGTAAACGCAATTATTTCATTTAGATTTCTTGCACAAAAAAAAAAAAAAAAAATATAAAGCAAATAAGTTGGCCAAGGCATTGTTCATCGGATCCGCATTGTTTCTTCTACAATGCACTCACTAAGCACGGTATATTTAAAAGGCGGTAATTTAGTTTAATGGGATTTTTAAAGTTAAAAGTCATTTTAAAAACAAAACTATTTTGATAATTAAGACCTAACTACAGCGACTACAGAGTTTGTGAATAAAATACCAGTATAACTAACATTTCAATACAACTTCAAAAAATTGGAATTCTGATGAATTCCATGTTACCGAATCCGGCAATATACTGCCGTCACATTAAGCCCCTAATGAACCTGATTGACTACGCTTATACATTTTTACTGAGAAAGTGCAATGGTGGTAGTTGAAACTATTTTGACTAGTACACGTTTTGCCATCAATGCAATACAGATAACGAGTGGCCGAGCTTTGAAAATGTGTCTCTAGTTCTCGAGATACCCCCCCACCGGACAACAAAACACAACCACCTTATTTGAAGGGTACATATATGAGATTTAAGAAAATGATGGTTGTGGGTTGAAATATTTGTGCATGGTGATTTCTAGGCCGAAAACTGCATTTTGGGCTGCAAACCTTAGCGAAATTAATTTTTTTAATTTTTTAAAAATAAAACTATTCCACGTTAATTTTATGGTTCCGTTCCCTTTTTGTTATTTGATAAGGTTTATGACATTGCATAATACATGTATACAAAAGTGATTTGGGGGCTAAAATTCTAAACCTTTATATATTGGATAAAACAGAAATCTACAATATGAAATGTCAAGAATTGGGTAGTGTTGCATCATGATTACAATTTGTTTTGGTAAGAAGTAATAAATCTGAATTTTAGACTATGGGGCGTATACAAATAACAAGCTCAGCTGCATAACAAATTCCGTAGTCCCTTCAAAAGGATAAGACAAACCCGGTGTAAAAATTTTGATAAATTATTAACATAACATAAACCGTCTGTTGCCCCAAATAGAACTTTGCACGCTTTCTTTAAAATGAATAAATGTCACAATCATTCCTCTTTCCTACTATCATGAACCAATGGATATGTATAGACTTCATTCACAAACCATTAACTAATTATTACAACAGGGCCCGGTATCGTATCCATTGTTATCACCTCCACGATTCGGGTGAGTAACAAAATACCCGTCCTCTTTCACAATAACTAACCAGTTACATTATGATATAGGTTATTGACCTAGTTTTCTTCTTAAAAGCGCGGGTAATGAAATACAATTGAATTGAAGCAATAAGTTTGGTACGGATTTTTAATTTCTGCACAAAGTTGTAAGGTCAAAGCTTGCCCATCAAAACATTTCTGCATGATGTTTTGTTTGTCTTTCTCCTTTTCGAATAAATGATGAAAAACATGGACAAAGTAATTGAACACGCATTAATAGAAGCTCAAAATTTATTTATTTGCGAATGAGGATAAGTATTTTGCGCCTTACGTCATTAAAAAAGACTTCGTCTAAATCGAGAACTGGTAACACTGAGTCCTTTCAACCTTTCACCCGCAAACAATGTAAAAATGGTCCTGCACCCCAGATGAAAGACTCTGAAGTGTTTTTCTACATTCTACAACAACCGCATAACCTAGGCCGTAATATTGAAATAATCTTTAGCTATCTTTCATTGTTTCTGATTCTAGTTATCCTATTTGGTCACTGAGATTGGGGAAAATAATTGAAGTGACATTGTTATTCATTTTCAAGAAAATTGCCAGTTTTTTTGCCTCAACGACGGTTATATGATTTCAATAATTTATTATGATTTACACTTGTTTCCCCTAGCCCCTCGATGGGACAACAAAAAACAGCAGACATGCCCATAGTCTATTTTTCTTAAGTTTTAAGCTCAAAAACGTGATTTTGTAACCCAAAAACACCCCTGCCACCAAAGTTTTTGACCACAATACCTCATTTTTTTAAAATTAATTATTACTATCTTTCGCATAGAAGTGGTTGCGTTTGGGGGGGGGGTTGTACCGATGGGAGGGTTGTTGACAATTTTGTATTCCAAACCGCTCCACTAAGATTCTTTCAAAAGGAAAATCTTTCTTTATACTGGGTTATACATTGACGTTTTACATGACAGTTATTACAGATCACCGTGCCAGTAAAGCCGCTCCCTTATTTAGGTACTAATGAGGTCCTACCATTGTGTTTTTGAGCTGGAAGACACCTTCACAACTTCTCATCTTCAGCTAGCAAATCTAGAAACGATCTCACATGTATGACGCCCTCTACTGACATCTTGCATACCGTACCCACTACAGGAAGTGGGTTTGTAGAAATGTCCCTTTTTTTAAATAAAAGATAAATAAAATACTATTGTTTGTTATCACTTTTCAACGTTTTTTTAGTATACGTCTAAATGACGAAACGTAAAATGGCATACCGAATAAACGACAAACAATTGAATAGACTGAAAATGAAGAAGAGGTCATATAATTAAAGAATAGTGCATGTCAAAAATCACAAAGGTGATAAATGTTTACAGATGTAAAATGTCTGAAACAAGGTAAAATATAAACCAATCTGGCATCTGTCTGCCAGTTTCATAATTTTGACAAATGATCATATCGAGTTAGTTTAAATACATTTCTTTTAGCATGGGAATAATGGTAATATTTTTAAAAAAAAAAAAAAAAAAAAATCTCTCTCTCTCTTCTTTTAAAAACCAAATGTAATATCTTTTCAGACCACGTCACCATGAAATTGTCTATTAATTCATCTGAGACTGGTGTGAAGTTTGTTGGACACAAACCACACATTCTATGAATGCACAACACACACAAGGTTGGATCTATATAAGTAAAACATCCGCATAATACCTCGCCAAAATGAGAACCAAAACATTATTGTGCAATTCTTTACTTTCGCAATAGCACGAAAAAAAATATTGTGGTAATTTTGAGATAAACGAATGCAAATAAGATAATGAAACCTAGTGTGGAGTTCGTGAAAGGCAGTAAGATGTTCAGTTAAAGCCGTAAGAGCGATATTTGATTAATTACAACTTCCTACATCTTGAAAGTACCAACAATGTGTATTAAAAGATGTCTTTGCCCATGGATATTTATGATATCGCTCCTGATCAATGAGCGATTCGCAGTTGGAGTGAACTGGTTTTCAATAACGGGAGGTAGAGATGCTTGAAGGCCTAGCCATACAATCTAATCGCAACTGATTCCGCAAAGAGGTGAATCGACATTTTTTGACGAACATTGAGATGTTCGCACGCATAATTCTTCTACACACTGGTGTGAAAGTAAGCATAGTCCGGCAGGTATATAGTCCGGGCGCCATAGACGACAACGGACAGCGTGAAACTAAGGTTTGCGTGCAGAGGCCAACTAATCGATTGCCCTAAATTGTTGCGCACATTGTTCCCGGACCAATCTCCCCTGCTCACACCGGTGTATAAGTAACCAGTGTCGGCGGTACTCATATGTCCCGGAACATGTGAACAATAGGGCAATCGATTCAGTGGACTCTTTAACTCAACATTAGTTTCACGGCTTTATTCTCGTTATCGTTATGGAGCCCCTAAAAAAACTTTAAATTGGCTCCCACCGGACTATATCTGCTTTCACACACCAACACAACGGCTCTACATTTTACATTAGAGGCCAACAAAATGCAAATTTTAATATTCAGCAGACACGTATACATTGCAAACACCTAGCTACAAACATTGCAGCAATGTTCTTCATAATTGTAACGTATTTGTTCTTGGGCCGTCAAGGCCAGTTCCTCCAAGATAACTACTACTAGTTAGAATGTGTGTTGACCCTAGTGTACAATGTATTAGGACGTTTGCTGAATTTTGCAAATTTGGATATACGGAGGCGGCCGAGCTTCGAAAGTGCTCTAGTTTTTCGAGTGTACCACCCCTCCCTCCGTACACAAAACATAACCACCTTTATTTGAAGATAAATATATGAGATTGAAGAAAATGATGGTTGTGGTGTGAAATATTTGGTGTCAGGGATATTTCTAGGCCGAAAATGCATTTTGGGCTGCAATTAAGCCAAATTATTATTTTGTTGTTATTTGTTTTGTGAAAGTAAAATATTACAAATCTTATTTTATTGGTTACAAATATTGTGACTGCTATGATGGCATGGGTTGAAAACTATAGGCCCAAGGTGTCTAAACCATACTATGCCCCTATGCTTACGCCTCGGGGCATGTATGGTTTCGAGATACCGGGGAGTGCCTATAGTTTTCCACCATGCTCCGATAAAAAGCAGTCCAATATTTGTTTTATATACCGAATTTAAGATTCTTGTCATCTGAATTGGTTTAAAAAACATTTAAGCCAGGATGAACCATGCCTATCATCATCATGACATGATCCTGTCGTTGGAATCCACGGTCATATATAGGGAAGAAAACAATTACTTTTCCATCAATTAGCTTTGGGCGATAGATTTTGGATCCAAATTACTAAGGGGATCCTATTTGAAGTTGATTTGTTAAAGACTAAACTTGATTCCAAGTATTTAACCCTATATTTTTTTGAATGGGACCCCAGCTACAGGATAGCCTGTGGCTATCCTGTAGCTGGGTCCCTCGACAGGATCGCCATTTGTAGGCCATGGCATGGGCTTGGAATGCAGGCATGGTTTAACACTTTTGTTACTTAGGTGCCAAACTTGTAAAGAAGAATTAACAATCAACCTGTCTTGTGTTGAGGAATCAGGAAGTGATGTTGGAACCAAAACGGATTCGCGTTTCGTAATCGACTTCTGCCATTTTTTTTTGTCGGCAAGATGCGTACACATTATTCCTTGCATTTCATTGTTCTCGATGATAGCAGATCCGAATTAGGCAGTTTTACATGGGCTGCAGATGGCCGCGTCATCGATCTCGAATATCTTCACGGTTGTACTTTACCTGCGTTGGTATTCAGGGGGCGGATCAGCCCTGACTGGAAGGGGGGGTGCCAAGTTAAGATGGGCTAGAATGGCTCCGTAGCAGGGGCGGATGCGGGAGGGTGTGTGACACCCCCCCCCCACCGCGAAGCGCCGGTTAGCTCTGCATTTTGATCATGCACTAAAGCTTTTTCCAATGCAGTTGGGGGGAAAAATTTGTTCATATCACTCATTTCTAAGGTTTTTCAGGACAATAATATTATACCTGGCGAGCACAGCGACGCGAACAATGTTTGCGAAATCGTTTGATTTGACAAAAATATTACCTTTTAAACAGAAATCAGAAAATATTATACCACCGTACATGATTTCTAAGTAGGAGCGGATCAGCCCCTCTTCAAGGGGGGGGGGGACCAAACTGAAAATGAAGTTGACGGCTCAAAGCAGCCATAGTGCCATGGCATCCAAAGCACCCATGGCCCCGTGTAAGCGGCGTGGAGGGTTCCCGACCTCCAGCGCCAAGCGCGGAAAACCCATGCAATTCTATCAGTTTCATATACAAATTGAAATTTGTTATGTTTTTACCTTTATAATTTTTACAGGTATCATAAACGGTAGTAAAAGAAGAAATATAGTTGATTAGTTTTGTTTGAATTAATACATGTAAAGTGTTCAGAGAGTTCATGTTATTAAGCGCAAGGGGTGGGAGTGAGAGGGGATGTCCCCGTTCGCGCGAAGCGCGGAAACCCCTGCAATGTTGCACTTTCCAAAACACATTTCTGATGCAAATGTGATAGAAAACAATTTGAACTTTCCAAGCTTACAGGGTTACTTATAATTCTAGGTTATGATCAACGGTCTTAAAATATAGGTTGATGAGTAGGTTTTGGTTTGAATTAATCGCATAAGCTCATGAAGAGTGCGATCAAGCGGCGGCAGGGTGGGTGGGCCCCTCAAACGCTCAACGCGGAACCCCTGTGGAAATTCACTTTCAAAAAAACACATTTCTATGCAACATTTGATAGAAACAATTGAAATTTCAAGTGGTCATTCATGAATAATGCTTCTATAGATATGATCAAAGATCTTTAAATCAACCGTTCATCGATCGCCGTTTTAGATGTTACGAGAAAACGCTTCAGCTTTTAATGCTAGGAACAGGCCATCTTTAAGTGTTTGCAAAACACCTGTCATAACAAGTTTAAATATTTACGGACAATTTAAATCCCTTAGAGACAAAATATTTCAAGGTAGCTCTTTCTACAGGGTGTAGAAAAATGGCAATGGATACTGCTGACCCTCAACTCGACATGTTCTTTACCGTATTATTTTCTGACCTAATCGTAATACTAATGTTTTTTTGACTACAGATTGTGTAAAAATGTATGAAATCGCTTAAAAAAAGGAAGCAGATGGAACACACCCTTTTTTTTCCCAATTTTCTCCCAATCCAGTGGAGTTCACAGCGTAAACCCACATTTGCGGAAACGAATAGATACCTCCCTCATATGGTCAATGATATTCTCCTAAAAAAGTGGTAATTGTGGCCACTGGATGTAAAAGTAATAACAAAACATTCTTCTCAAATCAATAACAATATTAAAGCCTATACGTTTTCGTCAACAATTGTTTGCACAAAATATGCTATAAAATCATATGGATCAGAGAAAATTTAGGGTCAATAGCATGTTAGACAAATTTGAAACAGATTTGGATGAGAGGTTCTTGCATAAAATATGCACAAAATCAATTTGATCAGATGGAACTTTCATGGTCAATGACATGTTTAAAACAAATTAAAATTAATAAATCTGATATATAATTAATTGAATTAATATTCATACATAATTATTGGAACTGAACGGGATATTTTACAATAGATCAGCCTTACAAAAGCTATCCACATCTGCCTAATTTCTTCACCAAATTCCTTCATGTTACGCCATAGATTAATAGAAAATATCCCAAATTTCGACAACATCAAACTTAGTCACAGGTTCGGGTAATATTTTGTTACTTCTGTACCCCCCAATTGTTTTTGAGATAGTCACATGCCGTAACAAAAATCAGTGAAAGACCTCTTTCACAACAACCTGCATGTAAATACAAGATTATTTCCCACGGGATAAAGCAAAACCTTGTAAAAAGTGCAAATTAAAAAAAGCAAAACATATACAGCTCTGCTAGTGCAAAAGAACTACACAATTATGGAGGTATATAAAGGAGTATATCTAAAGCCAGATTTTAACATATGAAACAGAGAAAAAGAGAAGATGAGCTTTTCGACAGGAACTTAGACTTCGTAAGGAAAATGAAAAGGGTATGAAAAAAATTAGTAAAAAATAGTTAGGGGAAACTTGTCGAGATCCGACAACAACCCCCTGAAACCGGACCAGCAGTTCAATTGTAAATAATACGTGTAAAGATAAAAAGCACCAATTGCAATCTTCAATGGAAAGCACCATGAAGAGGTTCTTACAGCCAAAAAGGAATGACTGTAGCAATGTTCAAAACAACGGCGGGAAGAGTAACACTAAACATGAGTATAAACTCTAAGTTTGATAAATCAAAGACAGACAAGAAGATGATAAGAAAGAAAACTTAAATGTACATTCTGTAAGGCACAAAGTATTGTCAACAAAGAGAGATGACAGCAAGCATATGACGAGGAGAAGCCAGAATCGAAGAAACGCCGAATTGCAAATCCAGGGTATCAGATAACAAGGTTGGGACAGAAAAAAACAAGACTCATGGAGGGGTTATACTACGTATATAAAGAGAATATAAAAGTCCAGCTGCGGGAAGACCCGTCCCTAGTTGAGTATGACGAAGCCTTTGGTGTGATGATACTTCATGTTGAAGGGGGAGAAGAGATGCAGATTTATTGCTAGTGTCAATACAACACTGCTGATCAAAATGAGTCTCTAAACCAGGTGCTAAGAAGTGTCAAAGATGAGAAGACATAATGGTCATTGGTGACTTCAATTACCGTTGAAAAAATTGGGAGGACCATGCAAGCGAAATTGGATTAATTGAGGACTTTTTGGATTTTTTTGTTGTTATGGACCACTATGGAACCTGAATATTATGAAGCCAACAAGACAGGAGTCAATACTGACTGATAGTTATCATTTCAACCCTAATATGATGACGAAGTACATGTTATTGTACCGCCGCCTGCGTGACTCCTAGCTGAGACTTATAAAAATGACGGTCGTTGATTAATTTTGACCTTGCCAGACTACCCATAATCCTCACGAGTTTGATCCTCGCAATGAAAAAAATGCGAAATTTGCTGCAACTTTAACCATATTTTACAAAAATTCTAGAGGGTGCCACGAAAAGATTAGTCACCATTGATGTAGAAATATGTCTTTAGAGATGACAGTTTGTTTCAGGTGGACACCCTAGGTTTTTTTAATGGCATTTAAATTTTGCTTGGTCATTTTAATGTGTAAGCACGTGGTGTAAGCAAATTGGCGCTGGCGTTTTTCAACTTACCCCGGTGCCAAGTTGGCAACATTGTTACGCGATTGTAAAGTTTACTGTGAGATTGGTTTTTGTGTTGTGACAGCATTACCAGGGAATAACGCGACCAGTGCCGTATCGTATGCCGGGGTTATACATAATTCTGAAATAGATCTGGGTGTAAGGCTGGCGCTTCCAACCCAGGGTCCCACATGCAATCAATTTTTTTGCCCCTATATAGTACAAACTTGTCAAAATAATAACCTCCACCAAAATATACAAAAATTTATTCGGATTCGGCAAGGGAGGCCCCCCCCAGAGCGTTAGTATGGCGGCACCAGACCTCTTTATCTGGGGAGGAAAACCGGGGGAGTGGAAGTTAATTTTGTTTGGGAAGAAACTTCCAGAATTTTGGCACCGAAAAACTCCAAAGTTGGCCAAAAACGCTGATATTTTCCCAAATTTGGGATCGCTGATTTTGCAAAATCCGTCATTTTCTTCTGGCCCGGGGGGGGGGGGGACTGGGGGTCAAGAAAAAACTATTAGGGGGCGAAAATTCCCCCTGCCCCTCCCCACGTGGTGCCGGCCAACTGATGAGCTAATAGTTTGTTACAATTAAATCAATAGGATGGTTGTTGGTTTTTTGACAAAACACAAAAATGTGATGATTATCCACAAAATGTCAAAAGGTCCACTTTTGTAATTGTTTTGATAAAAAGTCCTAAATTAGAGAAATCTTGACATCAAGTCCCTTTTTTGTGTTGTTGAAATGCCAAAGTCCAAAAAGGAAAAATTTAGGGACTATGTGAGCTAATAAAATCCTCAATTCCCATGGCGCATTTCAATAAATTCAATCACCCAGTAGATTGAGAAATACACCCCCTGTTTTTGTATGATTTATGATACCCAGCGAAATCATGCATAGTCAGCTTGTCGTTAACTGTGCACATCCAAGGCTAGTGAACTCAGCCCTTGGTAGATTCATGCCCTGCCTTTCATAGTGGCATACCAGCTATAAGTTATAAGTTTGTAGGACTGTGTATTGTGGTAAGTTCAGACTTAAACCAGTTACATAATATGTCAATAGTTGTTCATGTACAGGGTGTTTTCTTACACGTGGGTACTATTGTTAACACCAATAGCAGGCGACATCTTTTGGTTCTCTTTCCCCCCCAATTTATGTCATAGATAGCCAACTGCAGATGGCTTTTCTTTTAGATAGTAGATAACTCTTTTAAACCGGCAACCATACATTACATTGTTATGCGTTCCCGCCGACCAGTGCAAATACCATCGTGGCTGCAAATGTCAAGTGTTTTGTGCCATGTGACTAAGTCTGGACATTAAGGAGGTCACGCAGGCCCCCCCCAATGTATGCTCATTTTACAGGCAATACGACAATTTAAGAGCGCCCCAATTTCAAAAATTGATATTTTGGCACGTTCAGTGGTGAGTGTCTAGGAAAAACTATACCTTGCGAACGAGAATGCTACAAAAAAGGGTTTATTTATCATAAAATAAGCGATTTGGACTAAGAATTTAGATCCTAGATTGGACTTAACGGCCCGAGCTGGAAATGCTATACTTTTTGTCCGCCCAGATGAAATAGTGCCACCGCGAGAAAAATAACCTCTAACCTGAATTTGCCTTGAAACAATCAACAATAATGGAATAGCGTAGACACGTATATGTCGCTATTTCCCGGCTATTTCAATTGGAAGGCCGTTTGAATATTATCGGTATCCCGATAATAATTATTCCTAATTACAAATTCCTCGTTTGTGGGGACAAGGACCATTTTCGACCTTAAACCATTCCACAGGTATATGGTTACAAGTTACCAATGCAACCGTGTAAAAATCTCATTTTTTTTTTTGAAAAATTGGTCGGGCGCTCTTCAAAAAAAAATTGGGATAATATAGACCATATTCAATAGACAGCCAGTTGTGACAAGATAGACACATTCCTGGACTACAATACATTCTCTGTCAATGATCCCTGTGCATTCGCTAAACATGGATCGATGGACAGCGTATGTCAATGATGGTGGTCCTGAATGTATGCATCTTGTCCACCCAACAGTTGGTGGTTGACCAGGATTTAAAAACGTCAAAATTACCGGGGCTTAAGGCTGAAACTGTCAAAAATGGGCTGATTTGCAAGTTTGCAGAAATTTCGGGGGCGCGCGCCCCTCCCCCCTCCCTCGATCCGCGCTTGTTGACGTCATATTGAATACCGTCTATTGCTTTAAGTACAAGCGACCACAAACATGTTGCAATGGGACTTAAATAAGTCGTTGAACCAAGTACGCTACAACCAAAAATGGACTACAGAAAAACGCCAAACTATGGACAAATTAAAGCCAAAACTGAGAAGATAAATGGGGACAAAGAATTGGAAACCAAGAATACTGAGAAGAAGCTTGGGTTACACCAGGGGAAATTACAGACCTTATTCAAAAATGTGTCCCAATGAAGAACCAATATACTAAAAAAGAAATCCCATATGGCTCACAAAGAAGAAAGCACAAAAACTAGTGAGGAGGAAACAAAAATCTCAAACCATCAACTATATTACTTTTTAAAAAAACTAAACAAAATCTAGGAGCACTACAACAAAAAAAGTGTCGGAGAGAGGCACGCTAGAAATGAGATGGGCTAAGAGAGATTTGGAAAAGAAAATTAGCCGAAACACATTAAGGATGACCAAAAAGTTCTACGCCTACGTAAGGGCTAAACAAAAGTCAAGACCAGTAGGGCCTTGAAAACGACACAGGGAAGTGTTATACCACCAGGACAAACCACTGCAGAAGCACTAAACGATTTTCTCGTCGGTGTTCACAGAAGAAGAGAAACCAAATGTTCCAGTCCTGAGGAATATATCAGGACGATGAGGAGAATGGAAACTAAAGGATATGGAAAACACTGCAAATGCTGTCAAAAACTCTCCAAATTCTTGCAAAAATTAAAAAAACCTGGACCCCTCCAAAGCAGCAAGACCAGACGAAATCCCTCCATCTTCCTCAAAAATGTGCTGATGAACTGTGCATGCCTTTCGCCGTAGTACAATAAGTCTCTGACAAGAAGGATAGTTTCCACCGACTGGGATCGCCACATCGTACGATCTACAAAAAAAAAAGGTTTCAAGACCAAAGCATCCAACTATCTCCTAATAAGTCTGACGTCAGTCGCATTGAAGGTATTAGAAAGCATTATTAGAGATACAATTACAGAGCACCTTGACAGTTTAGTAATACGGCGAGTCACACATGGTTAGGGGAGAAAGGGAAATTTTGCACTAAAATCTCATAGAATACCTGGAGTGACCACAAAGCTCATAGATAGTTTGTTAACACCAGTTGATGTCATTATATCTAGACCTGGCAAAAAAAGCCTTTGACACCGTACCACACCAAAGACTGATAGCAAAAATCAAATCACGTGCAGTGTCGTAAAAGACCTTTGCAATAGGGGGGGGGGGGGCAAAAGGGGTGCGAGAAATTTTCTGAGGGCAAATTTGGGTCCTTTTTCCATAGCACTGTACAAACGGTTCAGTTCATTTGGGGGGCCCCCATGACCTCCCCCCCCCCCCCCCCTGCTGGTTACGCCACTGGATCACATGGCATCGAAGGTTAAAATTCTAACTTGGAACGAATCATGGCTGGCTGGCCGCAAACAGAAGGTGGATCAAGATGCAGAGTCCTAGTAGGGTTATAAATCAGGAATCCCATTCCTAGAAGTTTGGGGAGGGAAGAAGGTTTGAAGCAGAGTTTTTCTTGTTTGAAGGGTGCTCTGAATCAGAATTCGGGTCCAACCTCTGGGAAATGTGGGGAACTTTGTAAATAGGGGGTAAATTTAGTACAAGGGGTAAATTTGAATCAAGGTCAATTGTGTTTTTAATGTACACCAAGGTATTTGCTCATTAAGGATTAAAAAAAAGTAAGGTTGTATAGGTTCCCACCTTTAGTTACATGGCTACAGGCCTGATAACTTCACGACCAAACCGCGGAAAATGGCCGTAAGCCTTTTTGTTGTTTTGGGAAGGGAAGGATTAATTCGCTTAAATTCATGAAGTTGTGAGTCTTGGTTGGCACGGGCTTGCCGTTGCAAGGTATATTTAAAAAAATGTCGAGACGATCACGTCATTTCTCAACAGTTGTATCTCCTCTTTCTTTTCTTCTGTAGAATGTTCCTTCCAAAAAAATGAATGTATCCTTCCAAGCACCCCCGGCACACCACCCCGCCCCCGGATCCCGCGCCGGTTGGTATTAGCCCTTTGAGCTGATCTCTGATTCATTTCAGATCTTGCATCTACAAGTCACAACATGATAATGATGGTCTGATGCTGCGAATCAGCCATTTCACAGTACAAGTAAACAAATACGATCAGGGGATGCTTATATTCATCTCTTACACCAGTTTCAATATGTACACTCATTAATACGATGAATAGTCGACCGACAGTCATTTACGCTGGGGAAGAGGTGTCCCGGGGCATAGTTCATTTTGGTTCAATTCGAAGTTAGTTGAAATTTTGCCTCCCACTTTAACCAATCAGAGGACGGGTCTATATAGGAGCTATATAATATCCTTTGGTTATGATATTGGTTTTATACTTGCATTTAAAGCGTTCAGATAATAACTCGCTGTGGTCACATGTGAAAAAAGGATTGTGTTTAGGAAAAAGGTGATTTTGGGGCTAAAATTCTAGACCCTTTATTATATTGTATTAAACAGATATCTATAATATAAATGTCAGAGATGATAGAATTGCACCTGATTAAAATTTGTTTTGCTAAGAAAGAATCAAATCTTGATTATTCTTAAGTTTTAAGTTCAAAAACGTGATTTTGTTACAATAACACCCCTGCCACCAAAGTTTTTGACCACCAGCCATCCAGTTTTTAAAAATTATTGATTTTTTTTTTAATTAATTAATTAAGTGGTTGCGTTTTGTTGTGTACCGAGGGGAGGGGTTGTCGACAATTTGCAGTCCAAACCGCCTGCACTAAGGAAAAAGGAGGTCAAGGACAGCTACGACGAACGACCGATGATAATTGGATTGGTAGCGCACATCAATCGTCAAGCGGTCCTTGTCCGGTTAGACAGCATCATCTTCGTAGTTGAATACACCAAGGTAAATCAAGGGTACTGTTATGCGCTTAGAGTGGCGGTTGCCCGTTATCTATCTAGCGGCAGAAGCCGAGATCCTGCTCGCCGGGTTGTTACATTTTGTGACCCCACTTTCTGCACCCACTTTTTTGTCTGCACACCATTTTTCTTGCCCCGACTTATTTTCGTTTTAATTGATAGATAGAGAGAAGTATACCATTCCCTTTCATTCTGGTTGTGATCTTGAGCTGAAAATAAACAAAGTCTCGTTGCCAGGAACTCAATAAAAGCAACAATTATAAAAACAACATTTCACCTGTACGTTCCAGGCGCCAATAAGTTGCCAGGCTCCTGTGGAGCTCTATGGAAAAAACCTAAATCGGCATTAATATGCCTGATTGATTCCTCCAAAACGCTTGATGAATTCATCAATTTTACCATAGGCAAGAAGACATCATTAAAGCAATGTTGTTCTGAGAACTTTTAGTTCGTAGAGAAATTTAGAGAGAAAATGAATGAAAATTCATTCGCGCCATTACAAAAATCCCTAGACTGCTGAAGAACGCTATTTATTAAAATTTAGTCTCATTCTCAGGTTGTATATGGGGTCCTACACGCATATTGACTCCACGAGTCAAGCACGAACGTATACAACGCACACGAGACTACGGCGTCCATTGCTGCAACACAAACGTATACCCGACGTATTGACAGGAAATGGCTAATATCCCACCACATTTTGCTCGAATTTCTTTCCAAGACCCGATTTATCATAGTTGATCAATTTTTTCGTGAAGTGGTTTGCAGAAAGTGGGGTTCACAAATTGTTATAACCCACTGCTCACCATGTAGCGCCAATGTCTCTGTCCGTCATTAGTAGATAGGACCTGCGGGAGTCTCAAGGCAATCACATCAAGGCAGGTTAAAGGGGTGACGATCCATGTTTGGGCATGGTAATCCCCAACATGTGACGTATGACTAGCACGATGACAGTGACCAGCAAATCGTGCTTCGACGTGGCCACAGAAGAGCGATGAAAGGGATATTTCCATACATTTGTGTTTGGCATGTGCTCATGCCAGGATAGGTTTGTACCGCATATAGTGCCTGGTTAGGTGGATACTGTCTATCTTATCTTATTCTTCGTGGTCCAGGTCTCAGATGCATATAACACAGTTATACTTCTACAACCTGCTCTAAAGAATTCAGCTAGTTGAATGGAGATACCATTTGATTGCCTATAAAAGGGGTGTATTTATGCATGGCATTCTAACTTGTCCTTTGCGTGAACGTCCCTGACCTCTTTGAGTTGGAAACCTCATTGACGGTCATATAGTCGCCTATTCGTGGAGCTCTTGGCATTTAGATGTAGGCCGGGGCGTGTCTGCTGGCATTCAGAAATGGTTCGTTAGTAGATCTTGTGCACCACATATCAGGTCGGCTGTTAGAGAGCTAGATAATCTGCGTTATCAAGGTCTGTGGTTATTGCTGACTTCTATGGTGAAGTCTAGAAAGCTGGTTTGATGGTGTGAGTCCCTTGTCATTAAGAGGTGAAGACTCTGTACGAGGATTGATAATCAACCATGATTACAAAGAGATAGGAAAGCAATAGTATCTCCTTCAGGATTCCAGTAGTTGTTAGGAACTCCTTTGTGGGCCCATCCTTTAAATGCACCCTTTTTAAATTCTGATCAAGTTCCAAAGTCCGAGGGAAAATTTACATTTTAAAATGATAAGGGAGACTAGCTTACAGAGAGAAAATAGTGGAGGGGGAATCTGGTTCTAAAAAAGGATATGAAAACCAATGTATGTTACAAACTATAACACAACCCTTGGGAAATCTGTGTTTAGCCTCCGCAGGTCTCTAACAATATAAAACAATGTAGTACCAGTACTACCAATTGTACAAACGTAACAACACAAAAAACATACAAGGTTGAGAAGATTTGTCCACTACATAATTGTTGTCAGGAAGCAAACCAGGACATTGCCAAACTTTCATCTTAAAGCGTGCGTTCTGATTCCAGCACCTTCCTTTATTCATGTTATCCTGAAAAGTTGTTCACAAATTTGAGTTGATTCCGATCTTGCGTTTTTTGTGTTATGAGCACATTGCTGGTTTTCCGCGGTTCCCATAGGCTACTGGCCTGTAATTACTCTCCGTTTAAGGCACAGATATTACAAAAATTGCGAATTTGCACAAAAAGATTAGGTACCTAGAATTATTATTAATGCTAACGGTTCAGTGATATAAACATCTAACTTTAGGTTGTGGATCACGAAATGGCCCTTTAACACTTCAGTACACTATTTTTATATGGCACGTTTATATAACGCACCACATGTATTATACCTACCATTAATAAATTTATAGTAAGCTTTTGCCAAAATATACTTGATGTCACTAAAGACGAATAGTAGCTAAAGACTCTAATCAACGGGGTCGGTCGGGGGTACTGAACTATCTCTCACCATCATCGTGGAAACACACTTGGTTTATTATAATAAGCCAGATTTAGTTATAGATTGCTTGGTTCTCAAGAGAATCGTAAATGGCCTCAAAAATGACCTCTGCGACCCCACCCTTATACGCCAATTATGGCAGGACCGGTTCAGACCGGTTCCAAAATTGTATCAAAAATACAATTTACACGGACCTACGGGAGAAGATAGAAAACAGTGGAAGTGTTCCTTGAACAACTTTGTTGGTATGCATACTAAACAATACGCGATCGAAAGTAGTATCACTACACCTCTATCTGAAACGTAATCATCTAAAATAAATACTCCATAGTAGAGTTATAAATATCCACGAATTGGTATTACAGATGTATAGACTGTGCCTCCAGTAGGTGGGAACTTGATGGGTTGCACCTACCGGGAATGTCTGTTCACACGACAAAGATAACTGTCCTGACGATACTGATGACACCTCTATTGCAGGTGACAGGTACGGGGTAAGCCTTTGAGTTGAAAACAAAAATAAGGTAATACGTTATTTTTGATTTGAAATGTGGATTATGGGAGTTGAGCTTTGTTGGTGCGCCAGGCCACCTAAACTATGTAAACATGTATTATTTTACCTCAAATTCAGAAAAAAAAAAGATAGAAAAATCACCGTGTATCCAAATCAAAGTTTCAAGAAAAAATAAGCCTTGGTATCTTACGGTAGTTTTGAAGTGTGCAATCCAATAAGCCCAAAAAGAGGTGCATACATGAAGGCGCATACGAAAATGAAACTCGGGGCCAGATACTCTCTATTATAATTTGATCATGCTTCAACAATTACTATTCGAAATTTCAATTTTTGATATTTTTAACACCTTCCTGACTCCCATAATTATAAGATTTGCTTTCTTTCCTTGCCTACTTCTGGACACAAACAAAACAGTAATCATTTAAACAAATTAGGACCCCTTAAACGAGTGTTTATCTCCAAAAAATTTTCCAAAGAATGAATTATTCCACTGTAATCATTCCTACTACGAAGTTTTATTAGTATAGGCATATCTTTAATTAAAATTGTCAAATAAAATTGTTTAAATACTCTACAAATTATGAAAAGTTGCAGTTGATTTTTGAGACATTCGTGAGCGTCCATGAAGTGACCCAATATGCTATTTTGGAAGGTCAAATGATATCGTTTAAATAGGAATGAAGAGTATGCAACATATTTTGCCTTTTTTATGCAGCATCACGATCCAACCCTCACGAGAGACCTAGTGAATGCGCTCAATCTTGAAGATCATAATGAGGAGTTCTGCTGGCTGTTGGAGTCACGAGACATAAATATAACCGTGAAGAATTTGCCTGATATTCCCAAGTACCCGTATGTATGATAATAATGCCTCCTGAAAAATTCTAGTAAGAAATCCACAACGCTAAGTAATCAACACAACAAAACCTTACAATTATAATTAGTATTCTATTTATTACGAGCATAAATGTATGACAGTTTTTAACGAAATGGCACTATATCACAATAAAAAACAAAAACCTTTTATTCATACACAGGCCAACAGCTACACATGCATCGTTGATATTTAAGGAACACCAAGATGCTGATGCCAAAGAATATGGACAGTAAGGGTAACTCAATGGGGTAGATAGATCATGTATTGATAATTTTTATGTGCTTCCATTTTTTTTCTTGTTCTACTATTATCACCTGGCCAGTTGCCACAAAATATGAAATTTCCTTCAAATTTGCTCTCAAATGATAGTCTAGGCCTTGGAAGAACAGAAGATATACTTTACACATAAAAATAACATACCCCAAAACAGATAGGACATGATATGAGGATAAAGACATCCCAGGTAATTTGTTAGGCCAACGTTAAGTTTTCCATAACTTAATCACAAATGTGTATATTACCTATATTATTTGACTCGTACTCATGGATATTAAAACCACAAGGTTGATAGACCGATCAACATAGCGTCAATCCTCGGGGGGGATGGGGGGGGGACTATCCCCTCCAATATTTTGATGATGGGGGATGGTCATACGATCATCCCCCCCAATGTTGATGCCCGTCCATGTGTTTTTGACCAAAAATCACCTCATATTTACATAATAGTTTAAAATTGTAAATTTCCGCGCGCTTCGCGCGCATTGTTGTTCTAATTACAATTACTTTTAACGGTTTTAAGCTTTTATGGTAAAAATTTTCGCGCGCTGCGCGCGCACATGTGCTATTAATACCTCTTTTCAGCAAACCCCTTCACATTCATATCAATTTGCATCAACCCCACCCCCCCAATGTCAAAAAGAAATTTACGCCACTGCCGATGCAAACAGTGTGCATAGGTGGGAACATGCATACGGCGTCGTGTTCTTGTGTTAAACCGCCATTTCCGTCGTCTGCTGAATTTCGACGTCGCCGGCGACGCAAATTATAAAATTCGTTCTGTTTACCATAAGGAAGCTGATTTATCTTATCATTTCGGGTGAGGGGGCTTTTTTATATACAAGCCTTACAACCTCAAAAATATCGATTTTTGGAAAATCTTGAGGTTGCCACTATTTTTTAATGTGCCAGTGCCGCTCTTAAGCTGTAAAAGCGCCGATATAGATAACAGAGATCCTGGTATTGCTAACAAAACATAGACCATACAGCAACCCCTCATTCACATCTTAACAAGTCTCTCACGACAGGCATTGTACAATGAAAACCGCCGAAAGTCATTCCCATCTACAAAAAAGTAAAGACCCCACATAATGCACTAAACTAGGCCCAATCTTCCATCGTTCTCTAAGATTCTCAATTAAAATTGTTCACAATCGCCTAATCACTTTTTAAACAAAACATACCACCTCCTAGACGCACGTACGGTTTCAGGTCCAGACGTTCGATCTTAAAGCATATTTAGCAATTTTTGAAGAGCGCCCCCAATTTTTCAAAAATTTGAGCTTTTACACGGTGTTGCATTGGTAAACGGCTAGTTAAACTATACCTGCTGAATGGTTTAAGCTCGAAAATGTCGTGTGTCATAACCGATGGCATTTTGTTAATTTGAAAAATACTTATTATCGGGATCCCCGATAAAATTAAGGCTTACTGGAAACGGACTTCCGATGTTGAAATAGCCGTGAAACGGCCATGTACGTGTCTACGCTCCTCCATTAGTTGTTTTTTCGGTTCAGGAAAAGTCATGTCAGAGGTTTTTTTTCTCAGGTGGCCCTATTTAATCATGGACGGACAGAATGTAGCATTTTCAGCTCTGCGTTAAATCCAATCTGGGATCCCAATTCCAATTACAAAATCGCCATAGTTTATGATATTTGTTCGCATTCTCGTTCGCAGGTATAGATTCTAGAAAATTACCAACGTACTGTGCCAAAAATATCAAATTGTGAAAATTGGGGGCGCTTTCAAAAATGTGCCATTTGCTTTAAACACTAAGTGCCTAAGGGGGGGGGGGGGTCATGTACCCTAGATTTGTTTTTCGGCGATTCTCACTCGTGAAAAAAATATTTGCGAACTCTAATTTTTTGTAAGTGTGTAACGTAGTCGATGCGCTTCTTTCCATAAAAAAAATAATAAATTTCTCGCCGTTAAAGAGATTAATTAGCTTAGGTCCATAGGAAACCCCCCCCTAGACAGGTCAAAAATGCATAATATTGTGCTACCTTAAAGGGATGGAGGCATTTTTATGTTAAAGTGGTGAAGAATGTTTAGGGTATTTCGAGGATGCTGAATCCGAAAATGGTGTTGAAAGGTGCGCCCTTGCCGTTTTCACCTTCAAATTCGAAAAAACAAAATGGCCGACATTTGCAAACACAATTTGTACTAAAACTTGGGTTTAAGGCAACGTAGAAAGTTAGAAGTGGTGGCAATACCCTGTTTATGACACTGAGGATCCTTTTTTTTTTTTGCTACTACCAAACTTGTACCTAGCTTTAAGTTTGCTGCCATCTGAATTCAAGATGGTCGCCATATGTTACGACAATTATCCACCGCCTTGCATGTTAGGGCCAAGAGACAGAGGCATGCAAAGCAAACCAGGTTGTGACACTGAGGATCCCTGTTGGGCTACTACAAAAACTTGTATTCTAGCTTGGGTTTGGCTGCCATTTTTGACATTCAAATGATTTTTATTAGGATCAAATATCAGTGCCTTTCATGTTATGGCCGAAAACAGCCGAGCAACACCAGGTTTTTAAGTGTAGTGATACTGTAGATTCTTATGGGCTACGCACTTACGAGCCCTGTTTACTGACATTTGAAATTAAAGATTGGCCGCCATATGTTAGGATCAGCTATCCCTCACTTTATGTATAGCAGAGACATGCAGAACCCTTTGTTAAAGTGGGTTTTCTCCGAACGGTCCCAACAGGGGTGTCAGCCCAGGGACAAACCATTTATGGCAGGCCGTCATCCTCTGCTTTCACATAGCCCATGAAAGAGTAATAGGGGGCGGAGAAGTTCTTGTCGCAGAACAGGATTTCCGCTCATACTATCAGCACACTACGGCTCTCAGGACTTCCAAAAAAAAACCCCGATGACAAGTCCAAAAAGTCCTATTAATTACAAGCAAAACCCCTAAAAACTAGAGTATTAACATTCAGGGCCAGAGAGAGTCGCGGGGGACGCCGATTCAGGAAGCGGTGATGCCGGGAAAGGTACAAGGCCCGGGTTGAGTTGTACACGGCCCCATGGGAGGATTAAATCCAATTTTACGGCTTGAAATATATAACGGGTTTATCAAATGGGGGGGGGGGGGGGGTAACACAGGTGTAGAAGATTGATCGTCCGCCGTATCATAGTCCGGATGTACAACGGTAACGAATAGAGCATCAATTCAGTTGACTCTTCATGCAACATTAGTTCAGGCTTTATTCCGCTGTCATCTATAGAGCCCGGACGGTGGCTCCAGCCGGAACCTATAATGACTTTCACACCGGTCTTCAACTGAAATTTCGGAATCACTCTATCAAACCAGAAACAGAGGATTTCAAATTGGAATCCATTAATGGCCAAAATGCCTGGTGCAATCAAAGATAATAATTATGACAACTATCGATTTGAAGAACACTATTTTTATAAGATTCGATACACAATCAGACAACAATAATCCTCATTTTAAATGACTCTCACCCTTCCAGAAGAAAAATGGCTTCAGTATTAAAAATGAGAAGTTGTTAATAAATCATTAAGAACAACAACAGCAACTAAACCAAGAATTTGCCAGTGTTTTGATACAAAAAAATGAGAATTCATGGCGGAAGACATTCCTTTTAGCCCGATAGAGGTCAGAGCGCTGCAAAGCGATCTTATCCAATCTGTGATAAGGAGACGAGAGAGATGTCATACACTGTCAAAGAGAGCCTTCAACAAGGAAATGGTGGAAAATGCGTTACACAAATGGGAATGGGAAGCCGATAGTATATTAATATCAATTCTTATAACCGGGGCACTCCCATTTGGAAGTGATAGTATGTGAGGTTGTTTTAAGACCCCTTTCAGCACCGTGTCCCTCAAAGACCCCCTTTTTTAAAAAAAACCTGACCCAAAAGAACCCCAAAAAAATATTTTTGAAAATTTTACCAATGTCACCAAAGACCCATTTGGGGGGAATTTGCCAATTGTCACCTGAAAAACCCCCCTATTTGGGGCAATTTGGCTGTATCTCACCCAAAAGACCCATATTTTGTCCAGTCCTCTGTCACGAATGCCCTGGGTTTGGAAAGCGCGAGCTTACAGACATATCCATCTAATATACGATTTTCTTATAATGCGCGACAACTCCACCAAAATGCTCAGGGTGCCACTGTGGAGCACCTTATAGGATGCTGCTGCTACAACACAAACGAGTAACCAGAGCGACAAGAAAGGCTTTATGGAAAGAAGTCCGATTCTAGATGCAGGAGAAAACTAAAGTTCTGGAGAAAACATTGTGAGGAAACGTATTGGGACCGGCAACCAAATTCACGTAACAACCATTGGCTCCGCAGGGAATCAAACCCGTGTCGCATTGATGAAAGGCGAGAGGGGGGCCACTATGCCAACCGCCCTCATCCAGAAAACTGACAAGATGACATGTCAGATGACTTTCTCCAAAGGTTGGGGACGGCGCTCACTGACTCCTCAACCCGGACAAAGAGAAAGTGGTTCAACGAGGGAACGGAATACAGCAAATTATTTAGAACGGTTGGTGGCTTTTCTTGCTCTAAAACATTTGTGAAAAGGCAAACATCCACTGCCACATATACTGAAGTTGAAAATGCATCGGGTCTATATATTGAAAAGGATGAATCTCAACATTTAACCGCATTAACCAGGTCTGTCTACTCTGTTTCGCAAGACGAGAGAATAAATATAGAACACTCTAGGAAACTCCACAAACTTGAAATCAAGACTAGTCAAGATATGACTTATCCCGATGTGGCAAGGGCTAAAATCAAGGGCTAACTTGCTATACAACTCTTTGAGATAAGATCTTCCAAGTCACAGGAAAAAATTTCCGCACCGTTTCCCTTTCCTGTTTCTATGAATACCAGGGTTGCGATTAAAGCCTTTCATCAACATAGACACCAGTAAATTTTTCTCCAAATGGTTTCCTTTATATGTCGTGATAATGTGAAATAGCTGATTTATACACTTTCAGTTCGGTATGATAAGCCTCTCTTTTCAATGTCCACCAGTAACTCCAGTATTCTTTTATAGGTGCTCAAAATGGGATTGCATATACACCCTAAGAACACCAGCCAACACATGCCTCCCTGGTTGGTTGTTGCAACTTATGTGTAAAAGGTCCAAAGGGAGCATAACTGTGGCAACTGAATCCGAAAAAGCCTGTTGACATGATTCTTTGCCTGAGAGGTTCCACCCGCCACTAAATGTAATGTTGACAATAGTGGATATCTGGCTGGCCTATTGTGAGTTGTGTCATTAGCCTTTTCCACTGTGGAAGAAGAAGCAGTGGTGGTGCTACAAGTGGAATCAGAAATGGATAGCAAGCTTGGGTCGGCCATAGCCTGTCTTCTTTATTTTGTTCAAACCTTATTAAGCAAGGACAATAGGGGGGGAAATGCCCACCTTCGGTCTCTCTGTCAGTCATTGAGAATGCATTCGACTGCTTCCTGGTCCATGTTTCCCAGATGCATAACAGGGCACTTAATGGCTTAAAACCTGATGCAGAAAGAATCTATTGTCGGTTGAATTTCAATTTTCTTGCAAATTTCTCTGAATATCTCTGCATGCATTCATGTCCACTCCACTCGGTCGAGTGAACACTCCGAGTGTAGTTCGCTATTCTCGTTCTCTGCTCGGGTGCATGAAAGGCAATGAAATGGCTACAATTCAAACTGATCTGGACACCATATGGAATCCTCGGTGTCCCAAACATGGTATTGCTCTGTATGTCTTTGTCTATAACCATGAAAGGCATTGGTAGCTAATCCTTAAAATGGCGGCCTCTTGAATTTCGAAATGGCAGCAAACCAAGCTATGTAAAGTTTTGTAGTAGTCAATAGAAAATCTTCAGTGTCACAACCATGCGTATTGCTCCGAGTCTGCATATCTGTGTCGATACATTGAAAGGCGTGGTAGCTGACACTATAATACGACGGCAATTTTGAATTTCCAAATTGGCAGCAAGCCCAAGCTAGGTAAAGTGTTGTAGTAGCCAATCAATATGGGATTCTCAGTGGAATAAAAATGCGTATTGCTCTGAATGGTCTTTGTCTATAGCATGACAGGCGGTGATAGCTGATCTAATACTAGTAATACTTGATATGGCGGCCATCTTGAATTTCAAAATGGCGGCAAAACCAGATAGTAATAAGTTTTGTAGTAGCCAATATGAAATCCTTAGTGTCATAAACATGGATATTGCCACCACTTCAACCTTCTATGTTGCCTTAAACCCACGTTTTAGCACGATGGTGTGAAATCGGCGGCCATTTTGTTTTTTCGAATTTGAAGATGAAAACGGAACGGGGCACCTGTTAACAGCATTTTTTAAATTCAGCACCCTCAAATTTTCCTGAAACACTTGCTTAACCACTTTTAACAAAAAAATGCCTACAGTATTTAGAAATTATCAGAAATTCTAACCTTGTCTACCCCCCTTAGGCACCAACGGGAGTGTGTTTTAAAAATAAAAATTAGCAAACCCTGTTTTTTTTTCTGCTTATGTATGTTCATATGCATGTGAAACAAATTATTACCATTAATCAGAAAAGAAGGCAATTTTCCATCATCGAGCGATGAGCACAACATTGCTGTTACAAACCTATGCCAAATACGACAGCCCCACAAAAATACCAAGGAATGTACAAAATGGTCATGTTTGTGTAAATAGTATGTAAAATTGGTCCTTCTAGAGCGATTTAAACATCAAAATGATTTTGCAATGTGTTGTATGTGTGGAAGCAGGGTCACGGAAACATCATGTACTTTTGACCGATTTTGACGCATTCGAAAACAATGATTGGCCCTATAATTCCAGACGATAAACCGGCACTCGTTTATATTGCACGTAGGCCTTGTCTTATACCCCCTCAAATGTGGTATGAGTTTCATTTGTAAATTCCATCGGGAAAGTGGTTTCCTTAGGGGGGGTTCCATGGAACCCCCCCCCCCCCTTAGGCCACCAACGTGAGTGAAACACCCTTAGGACTTAAGTGTTAACCTAACCAACATAAATAAAAACAAAAACCACACCATGGGAATCTTTCTGGAAAGAAAAAAAATTAGAACTATATCATTTAAGAGATAATTTGGTATAGAAAATTAAAAAAGTTTTACCATATGTTTCAACTTTTGCTTTAATAGTTCACACCTGCCGATATTCAGGAGTTAACAACAAATCTAACTCTGCAGTGGACTTGGGGAGGAACTCGAAGAACAATTATGAGAGTTGGGATTTCCGAGGAGGTATTGTAATTTTGTCCTTACCAACTGCATGGAAGTAGTTTAATTTTGTTGAAATGTATAACGTGAAGAGACGGAGTGTCCCCGGTGTTTGAGTGTTCTAGCTGAACATAAATACGGCTAACCGGGACCTTATAGACGAGATTATTGGGTAGAATGAGTCTCCAACATTTTTTGTTCTGTCATTGCCTATTGGTTTAAGCCAATAGCATGTAATCATGTGCATGTGCTAAATATGGTTGGCGCAACCTTTTATCCATTCTCTCTATGCGTTCAAATAATAAGTCCCCCCTGACAAGGTACACTTTTCTGGAAAAAGTAAGGCTCCTTAACCTGTTACAAAAATGTTAAAAGTTCACTGCAATGTTACACTGAATGTGCAAAAAAAAAATCACAAAATAGTAATTTCTCCCTGAAATGGACGTCATTTATTATTTGAGACGAATTGAAAATGACACTTCGGAATAGGATTTTTTAGTAGAGTCGATATGTGCAATATTTTGCGGGAATTGGCACTTGGTGATAAAAGCATAAATTTGGCACAGATCTAGGGCATGTATAGAAAGAAGTTTGCTATAGGGGCATCGCAATTTGTCCTCTGATAAAATGGCGGCCATTTTTCAAAAGGCTGCCATGACGTGCTATTTATCCTTAGATTGAGATGAGTTGATAAATAGAGTGCTTTTAGGAATCCAGCATGGCATTTGATTACACATTGGTGTTTTAAAAGACTTTCGATCAAATGACCATTGCAGGTTTATCCCATGGCAGTAATGATGGTAATTTTCCAAAATGGCCCGCCTTTAACAGCTATTTTACATATTTGCATGAAATAAATATGTATAACATCTTTTTTTCATACAATTAATAAGGTGAAAACAATTTTTATTTGAGGACATTTAAATTGGTTGCATGGCAACAGGGGGGCCATTTTCAAAATGGCTGCCATTATTATTCTCTTTTATAGGGTCTATTGTAAGCTGTGTACCTTTGGTTATAGAGTCACAAAGTTCTTCACACAGGGTGTTGCTTAGGAATAGGTTTAGTTTAAAAAGACATATTAGGTTTATTCTGATAAAACAGGGTTTTCACTTACAACATAGCTACCATGATGTATGCACGGTTTGCCGTTGACGTGTAGAGATATGTCATAATCTTACAGCTTATGTGAATGAAGAGGTATTTTGTATACACACAATAACTCAACAAAGCAAAACCATACCAAGTGGTTGCCCAGGCTTCAGTAAAGGCCCATGTTTGTTTCACTGAATGTGATCATTCTTGAGCCACCTTGAGGGCTACATTTTGGCTACAACCAGTCTTAAGCTGCATGTCAGAATATGGCATTTAGCAGAAGTTTACTGTTTACTCCATGCTTGTAAAAAAATAAACTATAGCGCTTTGTGGTCTAATGTATATCATATGCTCTTCCTCCAAGAGCAGACTCACTAATAAACCTATCAAGTCGGTTACTGCTGGGCTTTCAAATGATGATTGAATCTCATGAGCTTCAGTCCAAGTGAATGAGGATGGAACTAGAAGGAAAGAGTAGTATTGGGAAATCTTTGGAAACCCTTCCAGAAGTTACAAAAGTATGCCAAAAACTTCCAAGTTGTGGTGGCAAGGAGGGCTCTGTTAGATGACAGGAAAAATGCTTGAAAGCATCTCTTCGGTGCAGCCTGTATGCAGACTTGAATAATTTGAATTCAAAAGATCTTGCTCTGATATAGATGTGCACTTCTGTATTTACTTTTAGATGCTAACTGAATTCTCTTAATTGTTACTGAATATAAAACACAGTTCCAGACCCTCGATGAACATGCTCCACTCGTCAGTCAACTCTAGTTCTCCATAATCATGCTCCTTTGCATTCAATTCCTTGAAATTGAGAAGGAACACCCTCGACTGGAGCGCAGAGTTTCACAGACCTGGCTAACAGTATGCAAGGAAGCACAATGCTCGGTGTTGTTTGAATACAACTCTCTTCTTGCTAAGCCAAGACGGCGTATATAGCACCAGTTTAATGTTAACCAACATTGACCTTGTTCCATTAGTTAGCAATGCAACATCTAGAGTGGTGAAAACCACTACTTACCATGAATGTCCAAAAGATATTTTAACAGTTTTGCAGGAATTTTTCCACAACAAGATCAAGCAGCTGCCATAACGTATACATGATACACTATTTGCCAGTCTCTTAAAAAGTAGTTAGTGATATGTTACCAGTTAACAACTTTCTCTGCGCGGATCGATGCATTTCCTCAAGCCTCTCAGGCATGCATTTAATCTGTGATCCCGCAGCTGAAGAAGAAATCCAGCTATGACACAAATCCTCTCCAAATATCGCCCCAATCCATTTATGGAAAGGTGATTGAAAGATTAGTAAATCAGTTGTAGACTTATTCTCAACGCAAATGCTCACAGTCCAATGCGTCAGCATACCGTCAAATTTCACAGTGCGGAGAATGCACTGTTACAGTCGCAGAATGACATATGGATGGTCGTGACAAAACCAAAAGAGGCTTGTTAGGTTATAGACTCAGGGCCCACTTTGACACTATTGACCATAACCAGCTCTTAGAAGGCTATGAAATAACTGGAAAAAGCATAAGTTTGGTTCTTTCCTACCTAGATGACCGAACTCCAGTCTAAGAAATCGATTTCATAATTTGCTTCATCATGATCCCTTGGACGGTAGATGTGGGAGATCCCACTGGATGTATTGACTTTCGTCTTGTTCTCTGCCCCACGACAGGACATGTAACTGCCCACGGTGTTTAATTTGTGGTTTCTCAACGAGTGACAGCTTCGATCTGTCTTTCCACCATTGGGAATGTGACGCAGCCATAAATAATATGGAATCATGGTGTATTGCAGTCTCAGATCCTGATTGTAACCAATAAGATGATTTTATTGATTCAAGACGACAGAGAATGTTGTGCTTCGTTCCATCTTTACAGATTCGACTAGTAACTGTATAAGCAGCCATCATTGGCAATTCAGTTTCATCGCAAGCTAAAGCACGGGACATTGGTGTGTCATGCTTAAACTCATCACTAAGAAAGAACAATCATGATAAGGAACTAGCAGGCGCCTTGGATAAGGAAATTGGGGTAATTTTGACAGGTACCTTGATGTAAAATGCACATTGATCTTTTGGTCCATGTCTTTGTTACATTAAGGCTGGATCCTCCTACAAACCTGGCCCTATGATCTGAGTCTCCCAGAAGCCGAAGTGGACCAAGGTTCAGGTGATTCAAAATGCAGCATGCTCGTTTGGTTCCTTAAAAACCCGTGTCAAGAACATATCTACCAACTGCATTGCTTCCAATTAAAATACAGATCTCATTAACTAATGATACTGTGATTTTTCTTTGTCTTTCTATTCTTTTCTCTCCACTC